>SEYY01018551.1:0-20000 GCA_009176605.1 Armadillidium nasatum | reverse complement strand
AAAATATTCCAGCTTTTCCAAAGACCATAATTAAAAATAGGGCAGGGAGAGAAGTTAATAAAAAAAATATAAGATAACAGTTTCAGATGTTTTTTTTTTTTTTTTCAGATATTAAGTCTACACCAGCTTTTCAGCTGTTTTAACAGTCTGGTACCAGCATATTTGGATGTGGCTGGATAATAAAACAATATAAAATGCTTGATATATATATATATATATATATATATATATATATATATATATATATATATATATATATATATATATATATATATATATATATATATATATATATATATATATATATATAATATATATTATATTATATATATATATATATATCAGGGGTGGCCAAGCTCCTTGATAGTCCGAGCCATTTTTCAAAATTTGAAATTTTTCGCGAGCCGCAATTAAATACGTATTTAAAAGGTATGCAAAAAGGTATTGAAAATTTTTTTTTTACAGAAATTATATTTATTGAAAACATAAATAAAAGTACAAAATATATGCATTGAATTTAAATATTAAAAATTACACATTTATTTTATTTCTCTTGATAATTCTTTAAAATTTGGTGAATAATTGGTAACAGCACTTCTCAGTAATTCTTTGAAATGCTGGTTAATTAATACTGATCTGTGTTTGGATTTCACGAATTTTAAAGTGGAATAAAATGATTCACATAAGTACGTTGTTCCGAATATTGAAATAATTCGACAAGCAGCCTTTTTTAATTCAGGATACTTCGATTCTGGTACAAATTTCCAAAATTCAGTAATCGACGTTGATTTATATTTTAATTGTAGAGTTTGATCTTCTTGCATCTCTATTAATTCTAATTCTCCAGATGCTTTTTGGATCATAATTATATTGGAAATGGAAAACTCACCTTGAATTATGTTAATTTCAAATGGATTCAGAAAAAAATCATGAGACGATTTAAAATATTTCAAGTCTTGAAATCTATTTTGGAATTCTGTCAATATTCCTTCTAGCTTTTTCATATACTCGTTGAGTTTTTCTTGTTTAATATTGGAACAAATTTTTTTAATTCAAGGAAAATGACAAAATGTTTTATTTTTAATGTCCTTTTGAAAAAGTTATTTAGTTTGAAAACTAAATATACACTGGGAGAGGTCGGATATTATTTTATCTTTCCCCTGCAATTGTAAATTCAATGTTTGCAAATGTTCCATGACATCAGTCAAAAACATTAAGTCTTGTAACCCCTCGTCATCATCTAATTCTGAATAGGTTATTTCCTTTTCTTTTAGAAATGCAGTTATCGGATCAAACAAATCTACAAAACGATTTGATACGTTGTAGCTAGATAACCATCTAACAATGCAAAAGAAATTAATGTCATGATCACAATATTTAATAAATAAATATAAAGAAATATTATAATGAGCTTTTTAAGCTTCATCAATATAAATTCATATATGGTAAATAGTTAAAATAAATATATATATATATATATATATATATATATATATATATATATATATATATATATATATATATATATATATATATATATATATATATATATATATATATATATATTGGTTTACTTATTCACAGTACATTAAAAACATCCAAAATATTTTTTTTTTTTTTTTTTTTTTTTTTTTTTAATACATTTAAAGATTTATGCATCATATTCAAATTTTCTCCATTTTGTCATGTTCACACAACGACAATGATTCCTTAATTTTACATTTTTTGGCTTTCATTTGACCGTCATCATCACACACTTTCCGATTTTCTTTTTGACTTTCTTTAATTCATTCATTTGGGTGTGTTAGATTTTTATGCTTTAGTTTAATGGGGTTACCAAAATTAGTGAAAATTTGTCACAACGGACAAAGTTCCATCTGTATTTTCTCCAACGTTTAAAACTGAATCTGTTAAAAACATTAAAAAAAAAAATGTCTTTGCTGATTTTTTTCGTGCTTTTAGAACTAAACTCGAATGTTTTCTAAGGTATTGGTGAGCGATCTATAGTCCGTCTATACAGTAATTAGTTACCTAAAATATCTAGTTATTTCAATCCATTTTCGAAAATAAAGTAAGCTTAAAACTTTTCAAAGACGATTCGATAATTGTCAGAAAACGTAATCATTATTTTAGAAAATAAAGGGCAGGGGCCTATAACACAACTGTTACAAGTCTTACAATTGTAAGAAATTTTTCTGCACTTGTATATTTTTCGTAACACAAGATTATAATTTGAAAATTGTAGTAACAAGTGTAATCAGAACACTTGTAGACTACTTCCGTAACACAAACTTCGTTGCTTGTTAGAATAATTTAACGAGTCTAAGACCGTGAGTAGAACGAATGTACAAGTTCGTGGATTATAAATATTTATTATATTTTTCGGTGTGATATTTTATTTTTTGCATATTATAATTTTTTGGAGTTGAAAAAAATATTTAATTTTGTGAAATGAGAATGTTTGTAAATTATGATAACGATGGTGTAAACTAAAGACAGCAGTACAATTACTTGCCAAGAAACCATTATTGAAGGTATAAGTGATTTTCAATTTAAGGAGAAATTTAGATTAAATAAAACACACTTTCAAAATGTTTTGGACCGAAATTGAAGTGCTTCAAAACAAAACAAATAGATTTTACATCTTGTCAGCTGAGTAAAAATTAAAAATAGGATTACATTGGCTAGGGAATGGAGTTCAATATCATGGAATATTGGCAGATATGCATGGAATATCAAAAATGATTGTGGCGAGGTGCGTACAGGAAGTTGTAGATGCAGTTAAGAGTGTATTATTTGATACATTTGTAAATTGGCCACAAAATACTTTTGATGCCATTCAACAGTTCCATGCTATAGCTGGATTCCTACATGTTTGTGGTGTTGATGGTATTCTAGTAAAAATAGATGCTCCATTGTATAATGAACCTGCTTTTGTTGATAGACATCAGAATCACCCTATAAATTGTATGACTGTATGTGGACCTGACATGAGATTCTACTGTTCGAGTTGTAGCTGGCAGGGAGTGTTCATGATGCTTGTGTTTTGAAAAATTGCAGCTTGTGTCATAGAATGGAAGGATTCAGCTTACCTATAAAAGATTGGTGATTCCACCAAGATACATTAACCCTAAGGATATTGCTTAAAGGCAATTTAGCTATGTATATAAGCACACAAGGCGTCTAATTTAAAATTTATAGTATTTTTTTTTTAAAGGAAAAGTCCCCATGTTTGTATATATATATATATATATATATATATATATATATATATATATATATATATATATATATATATATATATATATATATATATATATATATATATATATATATATATATATATATATTATGATAACCACTATGATAAATTAACCGTGGAATCATTATTTATAATTTCATTAACTGCTAGTGATGTTATAATTTCGAGGAATCGAACCCGGGCCCAAAAGATGGAAGTCCGTTGTGTTGACCACCACCACTGATGGTTCAAAAGGAAATAATCCAGAATTTCTACCGACATATCTCGCCTAGTGAAAAGTCCCTTCAATATTTCCCCGACCACAACTTGGGCGTAGCGTCAACATGGACCAGGTTCTATCCTGAGTATACATCGCAGTGCAAAAAATTATAACATCACTAGCAGTTAATAAAATTATAAATAATGATTCCACGGTTAATTTATCATAATAGTTATCAAAGTTATAACATTTGCACTGCGATGTATACTCAGGATAGAACCTGGTCCATGTTTTCGCTACGCCCAAGTTGTGGTCGGGGAAATATTGAAGGGACTTTTCACTAGGCGAGATATGTCAGTAGAAGTTCTGGGTTATTTCCTTTTGAACCATCAGTGGAGTAGTGGTCAACACAACGGACTTCCATCTTTTGGGCCCGAGTTCGATTCCTCGAAATTATAACATCACTAGCAGTTGATTAAATTTTATATATATATATATATATATATATATATATATATATATATATATATATATATATATATATATATAATATATATATATATATATATATATATATATTATATATATATATTTTTTTTTTTTTTTTTTTTTTTAATTAGCAATTTTTTTATTAATAATTTTTTAATGTTTCTGGATAGAAAAATCTAATTTTTTTACATGATTTTTATTAATTTTTAACAGGAATGAAATCACCTTATCTAATTACACTATTTTCAATACATAATGCATATTTTCAATATTTCGTAAGCCATCCTTTAGCCTTTTTGAGGGAAGCTATCCTTTGTGGCATTGAATGTATTAATATTCTGCATGATGTTTGAACGCTTTCATTCCGGTGCCACACATTAATTAGTGATTCAATCAACTGATGTTTATTTGTTGTGGTCCTTTTTCATTTCATTTTTTAAAACAGACCACAAATTTTCGATCGGATTCATATCTGGACTATTTCCAGGCCATGGTAGTGTTTAGATTCCAAAAATTGTGTAACGATTTTACCTTTGCGACATGGAGCCCCATCATGCTTAAATATGAAATCTTTTATGCATCCAGAACCTTTTTCATTAGCCCAATCCTGCAATTGAGGCAACAGGCGAGATTCAAGGATGGTTTTGTACTGCTCCTGCCTCATTGTACTTTCAACAATCTTAAGCCTACCCATTCCATAAACTGACATCACGCTTCAATCCATGACCTGAGTTGGATGTTTCACTCTCTGTTGGACACATTCGATATTAAAAGCCTCCCCAGACCTACGAATGCACTGGGAAGATTCATCACTGCACTGGATGATCCATTCATAACTGAACACGACCTGATGAAAATTTAAAGCCCAATGTAAAATTTTGAAAAAATTAATCAAAATTTCATACCAGAGAATATAATGAAATATTAATTTTGAAATGAAAACAATAAGGAAACTTACATTTTCCCAGTCCATTTCTGACCAAGGGATGAACTGCTTTGCCAAATTAAGCGTCTCTTGGCATTAAGTCCGGTTATTTTTTGATTTTTGCGGGGACGTCTTGCCATTAAACCAGCTTCAGAAAGACGCATTTTAATTGTTCTGCAATTTAAAGCTACTCCAGCTGCAGTCAGTGTTTTTTGATGCATTTTACAAGTTACTTTTCTGTTCTTAAGGGCCTTTCTTATTAAAATTTTGTCATCTCAGCTGCTTGTTATACGTTTTCTTCCACTTTTTTTCTTCTTCTTTGGAGATAAGCAAATGTTTTTCAAAACTTTTTTCTTCATTCTTGAAACCACAGAGTCACTAACTTGAACTTTTTTTGCAATTTCTTTCCCAGAAATCCTTCTTTTAATAATATATCTATTTGGGCAGCCTTCTTTTCATTTATATCTGGATTTTTCCCATTTTATTAGTCAAGTTTTTGGAACTGAAAACTTTAAAAAAAATTCAAGCTCTTGCCTCAAAAATATTAGTTAATTTATACTTTTTCGCAATAAAATCTTTTAAAAATGTCAAAGTACTGCATTACAGTACAGTAAAATAAGATATATTAATAAAAAAAAACATTAAATTTATCAGCAAAGCGTATAAGCAACTTCACAAGACAGAGAAATTAAAATTGACAAACACTCCCTTCTATGGTAATTAAAACACTTACTTGATTAACAAGAAAAAAAATATCGTATAAATATCTTTAAAAGTTACCAGAGGTTACTAGATTATTTAAATATTATTGTTTTTCTTATTTTATATTAAAAAAATTGCTTAGGAAAATATTAAGATAAACAAAAAGCATTCCAAAAATAAAAAAAAAAAAAAAAAAAAAAAAATATATATATATATATATATATATATATATATATATATATATATATATATATATATATATATATATATATATATATATATATATATATATATATATATATATATATATATATATATATATATATATATATATATATATATATATATATATATATATATATATATATATATATATATATATATATATATATATATATATATATATATATATATATATATATATATATATATAAAGAAAGTATTCTAAGGCGCCTTCAAAACTTCTTCACAACACTCTTTATTTGTATGGAGTACGCCTTGCACATCTGGGGTGATTCCACTCATACAGCTCTACTTTAAAAGGTGGAATCAGAGGCTTTTCGTCTTATCAACTCTTCACTAATTCTCTCCATCTCTTTCTGCCCGTCGAGTTTTTGCTTCACTATATACTATCGCTATTACAATGGACACTACCCTTCTGAACTCTCATCGGATACCTCCTCCATTGAGAAGGGCACTGACGACACGTCTTTCTACACAGTCTCATCGTTTCTCTGTCCAACTCTCTGACCCCAGACTTAACCGCTATGCTCAATCTTACATGTACTCTACTGGTGACTGGAACACACCCTTCATCTGTTTTCCCAATTTCCCATGGCTTACACACCTTCAAACGCCGTGTATTAGGATATGTTGGCCTATGATTTGACACAGGTTTCCGATTTTTTCAAAATCTGTGTGAAAATTTTAGTAGGCCTCTGGCCTTTTTATATATATATATATATATATATATATATATATATATATATATATATATATATATATATATATATATATATATATATATATATATATATATATATATATATATATATATATATGTTTTGGGCAATTGGTCTTCTCTATCGTAAAGATTATCGATTTTTGTACATAGAAGAAATTTAAAACTATAAGATAATAATAATAAAAATAAATGATTTAGCAAAGTTGGTAATCAAATAGAATCACATTATACCACTGAAAAAGAAAAACGTACCATGCTGACTACTTTGATGAGGTACAGGCTCTGGACAGTCATCAACTATTTCAGGACCTTCAATAACATCAACTATTAATTACATGATGAATGTTCGCTGGGGGAAAATGTTGGAAACACCACTTACAGACTTTGTTGATGCAATGCTTTCTCTAACACCAAGGCCACATATAAGGGGAGATTCCTTCTCTAGAATATCAAAGATTAATTCATCAACCTCTGTATATTTTCCCAATCCTCCTTTAACTGTTTGGTGATATTGTCTCTTTTAGCCTGGAAAAAAAGATAACATTAACTAACATCAAAAGAAAAAATTTACATATACAAATTACTGAATACAGTGTGTGTATACAATTACAAGGAATATAGAATATATAAACAGATAACAACGCACGATACTCAAAGAAATATAGATATAGATGACCTATCTCAACCTAAATTCTTACTTTTAATCTAAATAACAGTGATTCAACTTACCATTGTTGCTTTTTTAAAATTTTCGCCACAAAACATCTCTGGACTAAGTCCACTCTTTGTCTCTTGGAATGAAACACACACTCTTAGCAAAATCTGCAATTTCGATCAATTCTTGACATTTCTTTTGTAAGTTTGTGTTAAAAGGAGCCAAATAGTATCTCCTTTTTAGATCTTATTTTAATCAAAAACTCATTTTTGAATAATTCTCGGCTCATCGCTTCTCAAAAATTGGAGGTAAGCTGAAAAGTAAATAAAGCTATCAAAATATAAACTTACTTTAGAAAAATTATAACGTGCTTTTCACTCTACTGTGGTAAAGGTATGTGCAACCTAAATAATTTGTGTCATAAATTATAAGTTCTGACACAAACTCAAATGCATCAAAAATTATAAAAGTTCATGCTTACATTCCTTAAGAAAAGTAAATAAAGGTATCAAAATATAAACTTACTTTAGAAAAATTTAACGTGATTTTCACTCTACTGTGATAGATAAGGGAGTAAGTTTTCTAAATTAAAAAATATAGACGTCTTCAAGATCTAACGTTACTAAGGATGCAAGTTTGGTGCAAAATCTTTAATAGCTTTAATTGATATAAAGCTTATTAAAATCTTTAGCAACTTTATATCAATTGAGTGAAAGGACAAACTATAAAGTAATATATATATACCGTAAAGTGGTGTAATTGGGAACACACTGTGGTACAGTGGCCAAAAATTGGCCTTACAGTATCTTTAAAATTCACATTTTAAAATTTGATTGCTGTGTGAGACAAAGAACATTAAGCTCTATAAAAGTTATTAAAGTGGTTTTCATTCTGAAAGGTTTTTATAGTTCTTTATTCCAAAATAAAGGTTTCCTTTTTTTGTCTGTCAATCCAGCCAAATATCCAACTACCTTTGATAACTCTGCCTCTGTTGTATTTTCTTCGGCCTATCTTCTCCTCGTCAATTTCTACGACCAATACCACCTATTGGCTTAGAGTTTTCAAAAACGAAATTGAAGCAAACCTCTCTTAAGTAATTACTCCAGTCAATCACTGTAGTTCTAGCGATAGAGAGCTCTTTTTTCCAAAAACTGGGTACGTGGAAGAGGAATCGATGCCCAATGAGTTACAAATTTACATATTTTAATGATACTGATATGTTTTTCAAAAAATGTACCCTTGAATTGAGAAATAGTATAATTACAACGACAAATTTTTTTTTGGTTCATGTTTTTTCGAAACATAAATGTTTTTATTACACTGGTATCTATGTAGTTTTTTATCGTACCACATGTACGTATCACACTTGATACATTGTTTTTTTTTCACACAAAACTTTGTGATTGTAAAGGAAAGTAAATAAATTATCTTTAATGTCACAAATTACTAAGAAAGAATTTAAAGTATTTTCATAAAAATCGCATTCGATACGAGTAACGCCCACACTATCTGTACACTCTGCCATGCTTTCTTGAGTACTTCACTAATCTCAAATCTCACGCACTGCCTCAATTAATTATAAAATTATTTTAATAGATCTAAAAATCTATGCTTTGCGTTTAAATCTTTCCGTTTTACCGCCAGGTGTGAGTTTCTATCTAATCAACTAGTCCTCTAAGTCCCACCGCTGCCACCAGTGTGGAATTTTTAACGTTATTTTAGTACCAATTGCAAGCAAAAATAAGGATGTGGCAGAAAATTAAAGATTGTATCTTATAAATTCGTTTTATTAAAAATATAACAAAAATATTAATTATAAGAAATGTATATAATGGTAAGCGTGCTTCGAATAAGGCGTTTAGAATTTAAGGTTCTTTTCGATACTAGATTTTACGTTATAAGAACAGCTGATCGACAAGAATCAGTTTTGCGTTTGTATAAATAAATTAGGTTCAACCCTTTAACATTGCAAGGACAACATTACGTTTAATATTGCAAGTACAACATCGCTTTGTAAGTTTCAACATTACATTTAACATTGCAAGTACAACATCGCTTTGTAAGTTTCAACATTACATTTAACATTGCAAGTACAACATTGTTTAGAAATATTGCAAGAACAACATTGCGTAGTAAGCCTTCAACATTACCTATAACAAGATCAACACTGCTTAGTAAGGAACACCTTTACTTTTAATATATTTGTAATATCAACGTTACTGAACAAGCATCAACATTACCAGTTAAAAGGTAAGAACAACATTACCTCCTTACAGCTACATTTGTAAAAATCGAAGCTGGGATAAACCTCAAACGAGTTATAAAGAATGATTTTTAAATTAACAATATTATAATTGATTAAATGCCATATATATATATATATATATATATATATATATATATATATATATATATATATATATATATATATATATATATATATATATATATATATATATATATATATATATTATAAACTCGTAAATTTGTGAAGCATATAAGATAGTGAAAATGGGAGAACCACAAAAATACGGTTTACAAAATAAAAATAAAGGGAGACTGGTGAGGACACTTCTAATTCTTTAAAATTATTAGGTAATGTTTCGTTATGAAACTTTAAATCTTTCTTGGTTCTTTCATTTAGGATTTTGGTATTTTTATTATGATTTACTAATATCTTATTCTGTCTCACTTCGTTTCTCTTGTCTTTCTTTTTCAATATAATTTGTTTCTTCCAGAAGTCTTTTCTTTTATTCAAATTTTCTTTTCCTAGGTTTGAGTTTACACATGAGGGTTTCCTTTCCTTATTATTTGAAAATTTATCTTTCAACCCATCATTTAGGAATATCAATCTTTACCACTCTTGAGATTTAATTCTTTTCTCTAAATCAAAAAGATCTAAATTTTTTCTTAAAGTTTTAGTCGAATGATCACTATTCTCTAATAGGATAATGTATTTGTATTTGTTAGTTTTAAATATTCTATGCAAATTGTCTAAAAGATTTGCTAAATTTACGCTTGCAAAATTACTTTCTTTAAGGTTCATAAAAGGAATATGAATTTCTTTTCCGGTAATATATCGATCAGGAATTTTACCGTCCATAATTCTTTTAATTTCTTGATTTACTAGCATTTCTACATTTACCAACCAAGCGTTCCTTGTTCTGGCATGTTTGGAAAAAAATCATAAAGAAACTGTCTGGATGGATGAAGTCTGTTACATTGTTTTAAGATAATTCCTTAGGGAATTGTTGCAAGAAATTTTAAACGTAGTGTTAAGATTTTATATTAAAATATTTAATTTCTTATTTTTCCTAGAAAAGAAACACATTGTAAATTAATAATTGGTACTTTAAAGGATATATCTATATAAAAATATAAATAATATGAATAAATATAATAATTCCACACCTCTCTTAGAAAATTGTCTAATTTTCTAGAGTTACTAACATAAAATACCATGTAGACTCCTTTGTTGTACATGAACAGTCTCTGAGTACAGTGGATAAATATTTATCCCACATGTAGTCACTAGGCGGTCTAACATGAATTCTCCCTAAGGAATCTAATTCATTTAAGTTAGGATTAGAACTTTTAACGGTTCCACGCGAGACTTACACAATACTAGAAAATTCTTGTCTCCTACATTACTTTTATAAGATCGTTGCAACTTTAATAAAATTTAATATAAATGAATAAATAACTATAACAATAATTTATATATATAAAAAATAACCTATTCATAATCCTTTTAAAAATCCCTTTTTTTTTTTTTTTTTTTTTAAGTAATCATTAAAAGTGCATAAACAATACGTAAACAACTATTTTCCCTCTAATTTTCTTAACTTTTACACTCATTTTCTTTTATCTAATAACTGTCTTTTTTCTTTTCCTCTCTCATTTTATGTTCTTTAAACTTTATTTCTTTCTTTTTAAAGGCATTTACGAAGCTTTCTTTTTTTTTTAATTTTTCTTTATTCTTTAATTTTACTTTAATATATTTAGTAATGTCATTACCTAATTTCTTATTTATTAATTCAGAAATACACGAGCACTAACATTTATGGATTAATTAAATATAACTGACCGTAATATCATCATAAATTTTTTTATTTTATAACTATTCTCTTTATTTATATATTTTGCGCTTCACCAATAATATATATATATATATATTATATATATATATATATATATATATATATATATATATATATATATATATATATATATATATAATATATAATATATATATATATATATATATATATATATATTTTTTTTTTTTTTTTTTTTTTTTTTTTTTTTTTTTTTTTTTTTTAAACGTTTTTAATTTTTTTATTTGACAAACTAATGTAAATATATAATTTTATTTTGATATTAGTAACTTTAATTTATATTTATTAATAGTTCTGTTTTTAAAGTTTGAAATCTCAGTCCAAACTGAATAATATAAAAGGGGAAAAATCTATATCTATAATTATTACTAATTACTTAGTTAATATAACCAGTTAAAGGAAAAAAAATATTTACCAAGGTAGATACAAGCTCGGAAGCATTAGTTTTGAGAATTACTTGAGGGATATACCATTAGAGCCTTATTGCTCTTTAGTATATTAAGATCAAAAAGGGCAGAACGCACATCTTTAATAGAAACTACCATATTAGGAATAAATTAATCAGAACGCAGACCGATGCAGTTTGGAAAAACAAAAAGTAATGAAGAAGAGGAAAAATAAGGTAGGAGTTAACGTAGCGAAGTGTCAATTTTAAGGGGAAAATGAATCATGCGCCAGTGATTATTTCATTTTCTACATAGAAAGGAGCTTTGCACGATTATTATGGAATGAACACTCTGGCAACCAGAGTTAAATCTAAAGTTCAAAAAGTTTTATAGTCGAAACCATGAAAGAATTCCTCTCACCAAATCTTTAATTCATTCAAAAGAAAATCAAAAATGTACGACCAGCAAGTTCAACCATTTAGCAGCACTGAAATGAAAACGAAAATATTTCATCTTCGAAGGTGTAAGAATCTTTCCTGTTGGTGTGAAAAAATAGAACAGGATACACAGAGATAAGGTGACTAGAAGCACCCAGAGGCGGAATTAAAGAGTTAAACGTTAAAAGAGAAAGACTGGAGGTTATATATATGCAAAGAGAGAATTCAAAGCTACATTGGCTTTCAAAGACTATAATTATATCCTTTCTTCTACCAGTCCATTCACGCAAAATAAGTTCAATTAAAAATTTACACAAACCATTATAAATTCATACCTACATCACCATCAATAAAGTATCAATTATCAATCTTCCAGATCCCATCTTCTCAAAACTCAAAAGATTTTAACACATAATATTACATTTAAATACAAATTATAAATATGTATGTATAAAGGAATAAAAAAAACTTAGCAATACAAAATTTTATTGAACAAAAATAAAATATAACCAGAAATAATCAAATTAAACAATTATTTAGAAAAGCAATCATGTAACCTTGAAACTTAATTGAAAACTTTTAATTTATGATTGCTTCTTAGGAAAAATAATTTGAAACAAAAATCTTATTCAAAGATGATTCTTGTAACATCATTTACAGTAGGTGCCACTCCAATTTCTAAGGTCATCCGATCTCTAACTGTATCAACAAAATCAGCTGGTATATGATTCTTAAAAGTTTTTATCTTGAGGAGCAAAGAAATTGAATTCGCATCCACTAAAAGCCGGAATAAATTGCGTACTTTCCTTCTTTCAAGTTCGGTTAGGGATCTACGAGATTTTGCTTAATGAAGTCTTTCGTGATTTTCCTTGTTTTTTGGTGTTTCTCAAATCCTCCTGAAATTTTTTAAAATTCTCCTGCGCTTGTTGAGTTTTTGTAAAGTCCTTTGTAATATTTCGCAGCAGTTGATTCTGAATGATTCATCTGTTGCGCTAAATTAGCTTTGTATTTCAGGATTTTGTTGAATGAACGTGAGTTCACTATCGTGTGACGTACATCCCCGAATGTGAACTCTATGTTTGATATTTTAGTGTTCTTCCAAAGCTCTTTGGTAATTCTCAATAAGGAAGGACTATTATAGGCGTCGCCAATTTGAGTTGATGAAAAATGTTTCAGATTTTGCATCTCTGAAGAACTTTTTATAGAGTTGCATTAAATTGTACGTTTTTTCTGTCATATGAATATATGCTGAACCGTACCTCTTTTTAGTCTTGTGTTCTTTCACAAGAACACTCCATATACTATTGTCTTCATTAACCTCTGCCTCATCAAATTCGCTGGTTTTTAGATTATATATGTTGCAGGGGCGGAGGTAATTGGTAAAAGAGAACGTCAAAGCTAAGAAGGCTATTAATGTTATTTTCAATTTTTTTTTCATTAGCATCAACTGCTTGTTTTACCCATAATTTCATCAAATTTTTTTTTCCAATCCTTTAATTACGTCACATTTAAAAAATTGCTCAATATCTTCCATGGTTAAGCAATTTTTTTTTCCTCTTTCTTTTTACAACTCTCTGATAAACATTGTTCTTTTATTTGTTTACTGATTGCTAGCAGGGTCTTGTTGAAAAAAGGGACAACCATTGGTATATTATATGTGAAGTAAATGTTTAAGTATCTCCGAATAAAGCCATAATAATGTTTACGGGTTTTAGCTTTAAATTTTAAACAATAGTCCTTAAATAGAAAATCACTTAAAGCTTGGGATAAACGAATAACATCATCATTCGATTTTATATCTTCAAGATTAATGTTTCTAGATGTTAAAAAACTTTAAAAACTCTTTACTTCTTTTATTGCTTGTTTGGAGTTTTTTGAATTATAACTTGAACTTACTTCGTTGATGAAAATACCTTCTGCAATTTTCTGTTCAGCAGTAGTTTGTTCCTTGTTACTTTCAGAAGTGTTATTTTGAAAAAAAATTTCCATAGATAAATTTTGTGATCTATCAACTTCAAAAGCGTTAGATAGGTGCACCTTTCTAAGATGATTTTTATACCTACAGTTTTTTATTATGCTTCCACATTGAAAACAGATACTATAAGATTTCCCTAATGGTGTCGGTGAACTTATTTGTAGAGCCATAAATTTCACAATAGCTATGAGGACGTTGAGCACACCTTGATTGTTGATCTTATGTTTTCCTTTAAGGTGCTGCCTAAGCCTACATGGCTAAAGAAAACAGTAAATAAATATCATCACTAATGATTGAAAATCAACATTTAAAATAAATTTGCCATATTAAATTAAGGATTATAAAATTATTATTTTTTGTTTCTTTTTAAATTAATAAACCTTTACAGTATGATTCATTTATGGTTTTAAAAAATTAAAAAATATCATAAGTAAGACAACATTAATAATGGTTTAAAAAATGAAGTACAGTTATGATAATTAACATCGATGCTATAAGAATTTCAATACGGATAAAAGATTGGGTCAATATAGAAACTGACTTTTTCACAACAAAAAAAACGTTCATATTTTTTAAATATGTGAAATAGTTAACTTTCATGAAGTTTGATAAGAGACATGGAATTTATTTTATTTTGATATACTTAATAGCTAAACAATTTAAAGTTCATTCTTACAAGAATTCGTCAAACAACAGAAAAAAAATAATTTCTATTCTAATCGTCTTCACTTAAATATAAATCATCTAATAACAATTGTGTACTAGACAAAGGGGAAATAGATTCTTTAACAACCTTATTCTTAGAAGGAGGAAAATTAGGTAAAGTGGAAGATGAAGAAGTAAAAGTTGAAGAAGAAGAAGATAAAGATGTATAAAAAGAAATGGACTTAGAATTAGACAGAGTTTTGTGGGAGGTGGAAGGAATATTAGTTGTCTCCCCTATCTTTAAAATCTCCATTCTCTTACTCTTAAGATTATCAGATGGCTTCCTTTTGTGAGTACTCTTCTTCCTTTGTTCATTAGAAGTAAAGTCCTTCAACCAAGGCTTCTTGTGCTCTAACCTCTTTATTTCCCGGGTTCTACTGTCCTTTATATTTTTACCTTGAATCTAAACAGATACTTGTTTCTGTATCCTTGATTAGAGAATATTATTCTCCACCAACTTTGTGACCTTACACTTTTCAAGGAGGGGGCACACACACAAGGACAAAACTCACACAAACACACACACCTAACGCACAGCCCTCAGGTGGGCGCAGACGGAAGACTTGAAGAGTGGAAGATTAAATACAGTTGGAAAAATAGAAGATGGTAGAGAATTCCACAGAATAGAGGTGGCTGGAAAGAAGGAGGTACCACAACGGGCTATCCTGGGATTCCCTACGTCCACACAAAATTGGTGCGAAAGCAGGGCACCCCTTGCAACGAGGACGACGCAACGGTGGAGGAATGCGAGAGGCCAATTCCCTCGAGCACCTGCCATTGTAGTACCTAGAAAAGAAACAGACGTCGCAGAGACAGAGGGTCAAGAGAGTTTGAAAGTAGGGGACAGTTTATTAATCTCATAGCTTTTGACTCAACCCTATCCAGAAGAGAGGAGGAGCCAGAGCCCCCCCAAATGAGAACAGATCCATACAAGAGACCCTTATATATCTGGAGTAACTGCTCAGAAGAAAAAAACTCTCGCAACCTGAACAGAACTCCCAGCTTCTTAGAGGCAGCTTTGACCATTGTGATTATGTGGTTTCCAAGACAGTTTGTTGTTTATTAGCTCCAATTTCCTAATATCCACATCTGTTGTTAGTTTCTGAAATCGATGATCGCTGTTCTCTATTAACATAATAAATTTGAAAGGAGTGGTTTTGAAAATTTTGTGTAATTTAAATAATAGTTCCTCTATCTGCATACTCGCAACATTCTCTTGATAAAGGTTTACAAGGGACAGGTGAGTTTCTTTACCCTGGAAACAAGTGGGTTTTATATCCTTGTCTATGATCGAATAAATCTTGTTCTCAATCAGCATCTCTATATTCACTGGCCAACTAATTCCATTCCTTATCGTCTGCAAAAACTTTCTAAAAAAACATCCGGGAAGATGATCTTCTCCTCCTTGTTTTCCTTATTATCGTCTCCGAAATATGTTTTTTTAACTTTTTATCCATGCTGTAATCTATAATTTAAATTTTATATATCTGAAGGAAAAATATAAGAGTCAATATACCATAGAAATAATACAAACGACATAACTAAATGACAAAATAATATAATTTTCAACTACCACCAAGAGAGTTCTTTATATCCTCTGGCTGGACTTCAACGCAAAATTCCTCAATGACCGAATATTTAATATATAACCCCTGAGTTCAATATCTCATTTCCCTTCAATATATAAAAAAAAAATAACTTGTTTCCGGAAAACAAAATTATATTACCGCAATCAAGCACCATAATTTATTCATCATAAAAAAAAAATCAACATCAAAAAAACAGTCTACTAAGACTTCTATCATCATTTACTACTGATATTCCCCATCAACTTTTACTAAACTCCGGCGCTTAATTGTTTTTAATGATTATATGCATTTTCTCCGGAAAATGTAAGAAAATTACAGATTTTGTTTAATAAAAAGTACAAAAATTAAAAAAAAAAAAAATTTTCATTCATATTAGTGACTCAACAGCTTTACCTATAAGCCCACAAAGTAAAGTTTGAAAAAATGTAAGATATAAAATTATCAATATAACCTATATTTATACATATAATGTTATATCATTGCTATGTATCAAACTTGAATCAATTAGCTACATTATTTAAAAATTATTATTTTGTTTATCCTTTCAATCAATATGGTTAAAATATCAGCTTCAGCAGTATGGAAGTACTTTACAATGTTTCAGGATAGGCTCGAAATTGCTAAATGTAACATCTGCAGTCAGAAAATTAGAAGAGGACCTCCGGGTGGTACAAGTAAAAAATTTCAACCAAATCATTATGGGGCATCTAAAGTCAAAACACAAAAATGAACATTCACTAGCAGAAAAGGAGAGGTCAAAAGAAACAGAAAAAAGGAGAAATTTAAAAAAAAAAAAAAAGAAAAAAAAAAAAAAAAAAAAAAAAAAATTTTGTTTGAAAAAAAAAATTTTTTATTATATGACTGATTGAGCTGAAATTTTCAGGGAATATGCATTTTTTCCCAAAGTTCTGAGTTGATTTCGAGCATTTTTCTGAGTCTATAACGGTTTGAAAGTTTTTTAGACACAAAGTTGGAAAAAATGAATAACGGAGTCAAACCACTGGTCCACATGAGCTGAAAATTTAACTGAATAATCTTAGCCTCAATTTCTTGCATTGGTGAGAACAGATTTTTGATATCACCTCTAGAAAAAAAGGTATCAGCACTTGAAATTTAAAAAAAAAAAAAAATCGTACCCTTCCGGAGAAAAAATTATTTAAAAAACATGCTACCTATTAATTTCTTTTATTTTTGATTATTATTTAGATGAGGGAAAGGGGCTTCAGCTTTTATTTAGTGCATTATTAAATGCTTTTTGTTTGAAGCTAGGTATAGCCTCTCAAACTTTGGAAATATTTGAAATTTGGTCAAAAATGGACCTTTTTTGAGAGGCTATATCTCGAAACCAACGAATCGCATCGAATAAAGTATAGAGAAGAATTTGTAGCCCCATCCCTCCTCTATGCACCCTTCTAAAATAAGGAATGCTAAAGTTAAAGTTTTGTTTTAAATTTTATTGACCGAAAAGGGGGATTTTCTTTCAAATTTTTTTTTCTATTTGGGCTTATAACATTTTTCCTATAACTCTGGGAACAAATGTCTGTTACATGTTTTCGTTACCAATAGAATTATGAATATACATCCAAATTTCAAGTTGTTCCGAAAAGTGGTTTGGCCCCGCCATTCATTTGAAAAGGATCAAATTTCCCCTCAAGAAAAACTTTTTAGCAGTTATAGACTCAGAAAAACACTAGAAATGGACTTTTTTTTTTACCAGGAAAAAAGCTATATACTCTGAAAATTTCAAGAGAATCGGCTAAAATTTTTTTTAAAAATTTGGATTGTCCCCTCAAGTATAATTTGCCAGTTTAACCCCGGCAGGCAAACCCCGGTTTTCCCTGATTTTTTGCCGGGGCCGGGGTCAGTAAAAATGGTCTGGGTTAGCCGGGGCCGGGGCCCCGGTCGATCTCTCTCTCTCTCTCTCTCTCTCTCTCTCTCTCTCTCCTCTCTCTCTCTCTCTCTCTCTCTCTCTCTCTCTCTCTCTCTCTCTCTCTCTCTCTCTCTCTCCTCTCTCTCTCTCTCTCTCTCTCTCTCTCTCTCTCTCTCTCTCTCTCTCTCTCTCTCTCTCTCTCTCTCTCTCTCTCTCTCTCTCTCTCTCTCTCTCTCTCTCTCTCTCTCTCTCTCTCTCTCTCTCTCTCTCTCTTCTCTCTCTCTCTCTATATATATATATATATATATATCCTATATATATATATATTATATATATATATATATATATATATATATATATATATATATATACGAGGTGGGCATCGTTACATGAAATTTGTAGCGTTACCGTTACTCGTTACTTGAGAGAAAAGTGTAGCGTTACCGTTACATCGTTACATTTTAAAATCCTTTGGAGCGTTACCGTTACTCGTTACTGTAACGCCGTTACATGTAACGCGTTACTTTTGGTCAGTTTCGGGCTTAATTATTAGTTTACAGTTTTCGCACATGAACATATGTATACATATTTACTGCTGACGATTAAATCATTGGATTAACTAACAGTTTTTAAACTTTTATTCAAAAAGTGCAATTTATATTACTATCATTGCCAAATAATATAAATATAGTTTTTAAAATTGTTATATATATTTTAAGTTTCTTATTAAATTTTGCAATAAATGATATACATTTATGGAATTTAGTGATACAATATTATCCATATTTGAAATTTTTTTATAATTTACTTTATTAATAAACGTAGAAGATTATCTGAATTGTGCTTCACTTTGAACCTAGTTAGCCGATCTTCTTTCAACATTGTTTAATTTTATTGGACGGTATCAAAGTATTAAGAGTAGATTTATTAATATTAATAATGATAATGGTAATAATAAAAAAAATTGACAGTAAAAATGAAAAAATTATAATAATAATAATAATAATAATATAATAATTAAGATCTTTTTAAACAGTTAATCATTAATAATAAAAAAAAAAATTGAATTAACAAAAAAAATTAAAAAAGAAAGACATAAGATTTTATTTAATAATATATTATATATAATATATATATATTATATATTATATATATATATATATATATATATATATAATGTATATATTATATATATATTATATATATTTTATACACATCACCACCACTCACGGGCAAAGCCCTATTCAAGGAGGGGGTGTTAAAAGAATAAAAATGAAAGTAAATAGAGTACAAAATCCAGAAAATAAAAACCACCCCTACAGTACCCACCTAACGCAAAATTTAGGTGGGGCAGACGCGGGCTTTAAAGAAAATGAGATTAAATGCAGGGAAATCAGGAGATGGAAGAGAGTTCCACAGACAGAGGTGGCAGGAAGAAAGAGGCACCACAGCGAAAGCTGGAGTTGCCTATGTCCACGCAAAATTGATGCGCGAACATTGCACCCCTTGTGCTGCGAGGACGCCATAAAGGTGGAGGTACACGGGTGGATAGTTCCCTCGAGCATTTGCCACTGTAGTACCTATAGAAAAGTGACAAGGCACCAACATCACGTCGCAAAGATAAAAAGTCAAGAGAATTAGAAAGGGGAACAGTTTATAAGTCTTTTGCCTTTGACTCAACCCTATCAAAAGACGGGTGAAACCTGACACCCAGATATGAGAGC
>SEYY01018550.1:327500-330000 GCA_009176605.1 Armadillidium nasatum | reverse complement strand
GTCATCACAGTACAATTAAACTAAGTTACCAGCTTAATTCATTCTCTATAAATTTGGGAATGCAGACGATGCATATAAGTTATGATAAATTTAAGCTCTGTGAGTTTAAATTGAGTAATGAAAAATTTTCATGGCAGCTTAAAGGATTGAGTTCTATATATAGAAAGTGTATTACGCATTTCAGAAGTTTAGAAATGGTGAACTCGGGTTAAGAGACGTTCTAGTAAGATTTGTATTGCTACTGTGGAAATAGTACCACCATGCAGGTTTTCTTATTTCGTTTACCCAAAATCAACTGTTCCTGAACTTGTTAGAATTAGTCTAATTAAGTTTGATAAATTTGCATAAAAACTAAATTCAAACCATTAAATGATTGTCTTCTGTAGCAATTTGGAAAAATTTCCAAACTTGAGAAATAGGTTCCATATAACTAGATAAAAGTTGCCAAAAATCTGTAATTTTTGGCAACTTTTGAAATGAACCTCAAAATCAATGGTCAGATTATATATTTCCTTGAAAATCAAAATCCAAGAATATTAAAAACAGTTGAAGGTATAAGTTGTGTTTTCAAAGATCAATGAAGGAATTTATTTTGAGTCAGTGAAAGCAATCATGTTTTCACTCCTTTAGTTACAGTAAAAATATAAGAAATCATCTGCTCCAAGGTCCAGCCCCATTTTCTCAGACATTTTAAACTTGCTGCTAGGGTGCTGCACAGCTTAATGAATCTAACGTCTAATACTTCCATAAACACCTAATTTGATAAAAAAAAAATTATTATTGATTCAAATAAAAATTACTTTATTTAATCATTTTAAAAGCACACTAATAATATAATAATTCCTGTAGGATGAGGAATGTAATCTTTTAATTTAAGTACATCCAATAACAAAGAAATCGAAGGCTTTTTAAAATATATTTTAATTCTTTTATCCAACAGGTCATTTGGAGTTCTTACCTACGTCCTATTGACAGGATTTCTTCCATTTGGTGGTGAAAATGATCAAGAAACCTTTCTGGAGATAACAAGAGGAGAACTCGATTTCCCTGAGGAGCTTTTTGAAGACATCTCTGAGCATGCCATTGATTTCATCAAAAAATTGCTTATTCGCCAGCCTCAGTAAGTGGATTCTATTGCAGTTATTATCACTACTCAAATACTACTTTTATTATTATTACTACTACTACTACTACTGCTAGTACTATTACTTCTAATAATAATAATCCTAATAACGATAATAATAATACCGTGTACTTATTTTCATTGCAGTTTACGAATGAGTGCAAAAGAATGCCTAGAACATCCGTGGATGCAAGCAGATATAAAAATGCCTAAGATTGCGCCAGTATTGTGTTTAAACGCAAATGCTACATCATCAACTCTTCAGGAAACCAACCTGAATGCCAATCATCAACAAAACCCATTCCTAAAGCACCAACTTCCCCAGCAAGCGAACAATAATTCCAACAGAAATAGTCCAGTATCAACCATACACCCTAGTATACCAACTCCTCCGAACCTAAATGAAATGGACCTCACATATACATTCCAAAAGGCATTTGAAATATTAGAGTCAGGAAATTATACATCTCCTCGAGCTACAACACCCATTAATATCACCCCAAATATACTTAGTCCAATAAACTCCCCAATGCACCAAGGTCTACCTCCTTTACATCCTTATATGAATTCCAGAGGATGTCCTTCCACACATTCTTCAACAAGTTCCTTGAATAAAGGAAATTCTCGACAGAGTTTAGAAAGACTGAGAAGCATTTCAAAGTCGAGAGAGATTTTGGTGGAGCGTTTACAAAATTCTTCTCAACGGAAAGCTTTGTCCAGGTCTCGTGAAAGATTATTTGATGGAAGGTATGGCTTAAACAAATCTTCCACAGGATTATTTGAGCACAGATCCTTTTCTCACTCCGTAGAAATGCTTCCCCCTAACGACTGGTATGCCTTTGATGAGTCTTTATGTAACAGTTATAATAGCGTTAATTTGCTTCCCATTTTTAACGTTTTACCGATAGTACATCCAAATAATAATATAAATAACCGTCATTATAAAAATACACCACTCATCGATCGGCGTAAAGAAAATATCCTTGACAACAACAGAGGCTTAAATAAAAACGATTATTCGGAGTCTAGAAAACTAGAAGAGGAGACGGATTACGATAAAATTATATCCAATTACAAGTCAAAAGTTAATGTTGCATATTCAAAGAGAAGGAAAAGCAACCCTTATATTGAACACAAAGACCATGAAAAAATGCAGATGAAAGAAAACGAAATAGAAAACGGAAAAGAAAACGAAAAAGAAAATGGAAAAGAAAACGAAAGAAAACAGATTGAATCTCTTGTTAACAATAACATTGTTCAGAACAGTCATTTGGATAACAAAAACAATAACGTAAATACCAAAAATGAAAAAGAGAATTCATCGCACTACAATTTTAAAGAAAATGAAATAAAGTCGGAGAAATATGATAAATCTAA
>SEYY01018550.1:297500-307500 GCA_009176605.1 Armadillidium nasatum | reverse complement strand
GAGGAGACAGAGGCGACTGAGGAAACTGAGGAGACTGAGGAGACTGAGGAGACTAAGGAGATTGAGAAGACTGAGGAGACTGAGGAGACTAAGGAGACTGAGGAGACTGATGAGACTAAGGAGATTGAGGAGACTTAGTAGATTGAGGAGACTGAGGAGACAGAGGAGACTGAGGAGACTAAAGAGACAGAGGCGACTGAGGAGACCTGAGGATACTGAGGAGACTGAGGTAACTCATAATGATTTAATTTTTTATGAAACACTTTTGGTAATTTGCTGATAAACTGATAGCGTAAGACCGTCAGTTTGGGGGGTTTTTTTGCTTCGTAATGTTAATATAATACTTAGTCGAAAAAAAAGTAAAATTCTTGCTGTCTAATGATACTATAAAATAAATACGAGTATAATATATTTTATTTTAAATTTGCTTTTAAAGAGAGACATATGAACGCAAAAACGTACAATGTTAAGCATGTGTCAATATACAAATTAATAAAATTATGGAACGTTTTTTTTTCAAAAAAAAAAAAAAAAAATTGAATGAATGAAAAAACTTGGAAAAGATCTTTTAAATTCTCTTAAGGAATAGATTTAAATAACTATTATAATAATTTACAGTAAATAATAATAATAATAATAATAATAATAATAATAATAATAATAATAATAATAATAATAATAATAATAATAATAATAATAATAATAATAAATGTAAGAGTTTTAGCTCATTGACTGATTTTTATTTGATATGACACTGGAAATAAAAAATGGTGCATTTCTGAAAATAGAAATCATAAATAAAAATCAAATTCTTTTTTTGCTGTTAATTTCAACAAAATATTTTAAAGATTAATTGGAAAGCAAATTCTCGAAGAAGAATCGAAATACCGAAGGAATTGTATTTTAAATAGAGCACGTGTAGTTTCAATGTTTTCCTGTTGGGCATATACTGTGGGATATTTCCATGCAATATTCTAATAAAATTCTAATAAAATTCTAACAAAATTCTAATAAAATTCTAATAAAATTCTTAAATTCTAATAAAATTCTGATACAATTGTAATAAAATTCTAATAAAATTCTAATAAAATTTCGTGACTTTATGTGATTAGGTGAACCCTAATTATATTAAATGATAATGCCAATGATTTGGGACGGACCAACTTGTTTATGATTTGCCTGTTGAAAATTTGGGATATTAGAATTTAATCTTATTTTATCAGTTACGGCAAACGAAAAGAACTTGCTTTAAATTAGTTTTTAAAAATGTGCTTCAACGTTTTTTTTATTTTTATTATTTATTTATTTTGCATTTCTTACTAGGATTTTTTATATATGTACTTCAATTTTTGTCTTTCATTTGTATTCCTTGCAAGGTTATTTTGATAGCGTAGCCTTACCCTAGACCTGGATGTCATTGGGTAAATTTTATGCAAGGTGGCCTAAATAGGCCCACTAATTTTAGTACCTGAGGCTTCGGTAGATGAGAAACTTTTCACTAAATAAATCTTCGGAAAATTGTTTGAAAAGATAATGTTCCGTTACTGCTAATGGTTATTACTTATACTTTTCATCACTACTTACAACGATAATAACAATCTTTAATCTTTATTCATTTTTTTCAGTTACAAATTTACATGTACAAATATCGTGTACTTTACATGTTTTGATACTAAACTGAAATGGGCTTCTGGGGAGACGAAATCGTCCTTTGAGCCCATTAAAATTATACATGACACAATACATTATATAACATTCCAAGTTTTGAATATTGTAAATTTTATAACAATTAATTTTAACATAATTTGATGGTAGTAATCTTAACCTAAACTATAGAAAATAATAATAATAATAATAATAATAATTATAATAATAATAATAATAATAATAATAATAATAATAAAAATAATAATAAAAATAATAATAATAATAATGATAATAATAATAATAATAATAATAATAATAATTTACGAGTGAACTTCTTTATGAAACATTGTTATTATTCTTAATAATAACAAGGATTTTTTTTTATATGTACTTCAATTTTTGTCTTTCATTTGTATTTCTTACGAGGGTTATTTTGATAACGTAATTTTACCCTAGACCTAGGTAATACTATTCAGAACAACGTCACGTAATTTATCAAAGAGTTATATTAAAGGAAACTCCACAGTTACTAATTATTCAGTTGTTTTAAAATATTTCTAATTTCCCTGACCTTTAATACCTCGTTAAGACACCATAAATATTTAATCTATTATCAAACATAATAAAATTTTCAATTTATTGGTATAAAAAGAAAATTTAATGAGCCATGATGGCAGATTTTTTTATTGGAGTTGATTAGGAAGGGCTTGGGGATAATAAATTGCCAGCACTCACGAAGGATGGAGGAGTGTTTGCTACCAATACTGCAAAAAAAAAAAAAAAAAAAAAAAAAAAAAAAAAAAAAAAAAAAACTCAGAGTTGACAGAACCTGTTTCCAAAGGGTTTTTACTAAGGGGAAAGTATATGGGATGATATTTTTCTAACCAGATGGAAATTTCTTTAGGTATGATACTATAATTACCGTTTCAGAATTCGAGTTTGCATGGGTTGTTAGAATCACAAGCGAAAATAATAATTATTATTTTAAGAGAAGGATTGTATTATGTAGTGTATGCATGAGCTAAAAAAAGCTTTATCTTATGTGTTGAATGTGCAGACCGGTATACAATATATATTCTCTGTCTCAAACTAAAAATAACTGCAGAAAAATCATCCTGACTAGTTTTAATGTTCGTATTCAGTAACTGTTTCGAGAGTTCACAAAATGTTCGTATACCGTTCAAACATCAGAAGCTGTTCAGATAACTCTTAAAACATTTACAATTCGAAACCAGATGCAAACTTCTGTCATTGAGGAAGAAATTGGAATAAATTTCCAACAGAAAAGTTGAAATTTTATTCTATTATTTTTCAATTTCTTTATTTTTTTTCAATTTTGAGAAATTCCAATTTCTCAGTGGAAAATATTTAAACGTTAACAGCCCCTAAAATATCTGAATTGCTATTTGATATTTTAAATCATATTTCTAAAATAAATGCTTCAATTGGTTAATAAAAAAAAATTTTTATATATATTTTTAGAAATTTTTCTTATGAAACTTTATAAAATTTATTTATTTACATTTTTTAATAAAGTTTTCGAATATAGGATAAAGTAACTTTTAACCGTGAATATAATTTTTGTTTCGAATATGTCCCAAAACGTCTACAAAAGATCAAAATAATCACGTTTTTTCAAAGTAATTTTTGTAATTTAACAATATAATGTAATTTAACAAAGTTAAAACGTTGAAAACCACTTCTTAATCTATATATTATAAATTATCAAAGAATAGAGGACACTCTCTCTCTCTCTCTCTCTCTCTCTCTCTCTCTCTCACTCTCTCTCTCTCTCTCTCTCTCTCTCTCTCTTGTTACATGAAATCTACAAAGATAAACCTACTAACAAAAATTGTATGTATTTAAAATAAAATTTAATATCATAAAGTCACATGGACGCATGGATTCAATATATGAAAAGGAGTCATAGCATGCATATGCCAAGATATAGTAGGAAACAGGGAATAGTATATTATTAGTTAGCCAATATCTATTGAATAAGAGATATGTTCTTGTAAAAATTATTAGTAGAAAAATTACAAGAGAAAGAACCATATTATTTAAATTATTATGTTGTGGCTAGCATATAGAACCAAAATAGAAATAGGAACCAGCGATATAGAGAGGGGTAGTGGTTAGATTAATGATTAAGTCTCGTTTTTGCTTGAGATTGAATATATATATATATATATATATATATATATATATATATATATATATATATATATATATATATATATATATATATATATATATATATATATATATATATATATATATATATATATATATATATATATATATATATATATATATATATATATATATATATATATATATATATATATATATATATATATATATATATATATATATATATATATATATATATATATATATATATATATATATATATATATATATATATATATATATATATATATATATATATATATATATATATATATATATATATATATATATATATATATATATATATATATATATATATATATATATATATATATATATATATATATATATATATATATATATATATATATATATATATATATATATATATATATATATATATATATATATATATATATATATATATATATATATATATATATATATATATATATATATAACAAAGCATTTGATGCAGTCCCTAAACATAACCTCATACAAAAAATCCTACATTCACCTTATACCCAACAATTATAAAAATGGATTTCCAACTTCCTCTCCGATCGTACAGCCCAAGTCTCCAACAAAAACCATCTCTCAAACACAGTAAAACTAAGAAATGGTGTCCCACAGGGAGCCATCCTATCCCCTCTATTATTTAACCTGTACACAGCAGACCTACCCACCCCACAAACTCCAGATATAAAACTTATAACATATGCCGACGACCTATCCATTACGATACAAAACCCTTCCATACCCACAGCCACCACACTCACTCAATCATACATCCAACAACTGGAAACATGGCTAAAATCAAACAGAATGACAGCTTCCCCCGAAAAATCCTCAATCACTCTTATTACTACCGATAGACACCAATCTTCCCTCCACCCCCACGTAAAACTAAATAATACCCTCATTCCTTTAAATAAATTTCCAAAGATCCTACCTAGGCCTCACATATGACACACACTTCACCTTCTCAAAACACATCCAAAACATAACCAACACTGCAAACAGGAAATTAAACATCATTCGAACACTATCACTAAACAACTTCAGTAACGAACTAGTCACCCTCATCATAGCATACAAACAGTTCATCAGACCAACACTTAATTACGCATCTCCAGCCTGGTACCCGGCCACCTCACCATCAAACACAGAGAAACTACAAAAAAACCAAAATACCGTTCTTCGAATCATCACAGGTTGCACTAGAACCACTCCGATTCAGCATTTACACGAAGAAACAAAAATACTCCCGATCCGTGTTCACCTAGAAATGATTGGAACCCAATATTACACAAACACCCTAGACATATCACACCCCTGTCACTATACCCTTCAAGACCACACAAGACACCGTCTAAAATTACCTCCATCATCCCCTGCCCAATGCTACAGTAACATATTCAGAACCATTCCACTTACTGCAAACAACACACCACTAATCAAACACATACACAAGATCTTTACACTAAATTATCTCAACATCCGCCAACCAAATCATCTTCTCAACGAACAACCCCCCGACATAGCAAATACTCAAAACACATTACCACGCAAAACCAAAATTACCCTATCCAGATTACGGTCAGGCCACCATCCTAACCTACAAGCACACAAACATAGATTCAATATACAGAGCACACTATCCTCAATATGTTAAAGATGTATGCAGGAACCAGACATAGTAGAATACCTCCTTCTGAGATGCCCCTCCCTTACACAACACAGAACCCTACATCACATCTCCTCTCTGAGAGGCCTTTGGATACTGCCGGCGGCCGTTGCGGATTTTTTTTTCCTAAAGGCAGTGTGGCCCTTCCAGTGAGGAAGGTCCAAGGGGTAAAAAATAAAAAATAAATAAAATAAACTAAAAATATAAAATATATATATATATATATACATATATATATATATATATATATATATATATATATATATATATATATATATATATATATATATATATATATATATATATATATATATATATATATATATATATATATATATATATATATATATATATATATATATATATATATATATATATATATATATATATATATATATATATATATATATATATATATATATATATATATATATATATATATATATATATATATATATATATATATATATATATATATATATATATATATATATATATATATATATATATTATATATATATATATATATATATATTATATATATATATATATATATATATATATATATATATATATATATATATATATATATATATAATATATAATAATTTTATTTTAATACCGTTTATATAAAAAAAATGTAATTAATTGTTCTTCCCCTTTCTTACAGCTTATACTCTTGAAAATGGTTTCAGAATGAAATCGAAACGTAGAGAATAGTGTTATAAAAATTGTTTATAGTTAATAAATCATTGATGAATAATAGTCTAACTCCACCTTAACTTGATGACATGCATATTTTTCGTCGTACTATTTATAATAAAGATTAAGCTCAAGAGGAGCACCAACATATATATATATATATATATATATATATATATATATATATATATATATATATATATATATATATATATATATATATATATATATATATATTATATATATATATATATTATTTCAAATTTAATAATTAATTTTATAAATAATAATAATATAATAATAATAATAATATAATAATAATAATAATAATAATATATAATAATAATAATAATAAATAATAAAAATAATAATAATAATAATAATAATAATAATAATAATAATAATAATAATAATAATAATAATAATAATAATAATAATAATAATAATAATAATAATAATAATAATAATAATAATAATAATAATGATAATAATCATAATGAATGATAATAATAATAATAATATAATAATAATAATAATAATAATAATAATAATAATAATAATAATAATAATAATAATAATATAATAATAATATAATATAATTCATGCAATTCATTAAATATATATATATATATTATATATATATATATATATATATATATATATATATATATATATATATATATATATATATATATATATATATATATATATATATATATATATATATATATATATATATATATATATATATATATATATATATATATATATATATATATATATATATATATATATATATATATATATATATATATATATATATATATATATATATATATATATATATATATATATATATATATATATATATATATATATATATATATATATATATATATATATATATATATATATATATATATATATATATAAGGAGAAGAGCCCCAAATTCCTTATTAATTAAGTTAAATAGGAGTTACAAGGACACTGATGAATGAGGTCATTCATTTCTTAAATAGGACAAACTGGATTATTGTATTATATATTAACCAATGTTACGTTCGTTTTTTAACAATTATGAAATTTTTGGATGGTATATCACGTGATATATATATATATATATATATATATATATATATATATATTATATATATATATATATATATATATATATATATATATATATATATATATATATATATATATATATATATATATATATATATATATATATATATATATATATATATATATATATATATATATATATATATATATATATACTATATATTATATATATATATATATATATATATATATATATATATATATATATATATATATATATATATATATATATATATATATATATATATATATATATATATATATATATATATATATATATATATATATATATATATATATATATATATATATATATATATATATATATATATATATATATATATATATATATATATATATATATATATATATATATATATATATATATATATATATATATATATATATATATATTATCTCCTATGGTGGGAAAAGGCCGGAGGCCTACCAATTTCCACCGGATTTTGAAAAAATCTATCCTGGTCGTTTTAGGCTGACATGTACATGTACATGGCGTTTGAAAGTGTGCAAGTCAAAGGATGTTGGGTAAATAGATAAAGGGGGTGTGTTCCAGTAGAGTATATGTAAGATTGAGAATTGCGGTTAAGTCTGAGGTCTGAGAGTTGGACAGGGAAAGGATGGGAATGTGTAGAAAGGCGTGTAGCACGAGCTCTTCTCAATGGAGGAGCTATACGACGAGAGAGTTCAGAAGAGCATTTTTCATTGTAATACCGATAGCATAGAAAGATTGACGCAACAATTCGACTTGCAGATTGAGATTGGAGAGAGTCAGTAAGAGTGGGAGAGATGATGAGACGAAAAGCCCTAGACTTCATCTTCTTAAGGAGAGCTGTATGAGCGGAACCACCCCAGATGTGTGAAACATACCCTATACAGGGGAGAACAACATCCTTATAGAGAGCAAAGTAATTGGGGTGGCGTGAAGGAATTGCGAAGGCGCCTCAGAACACCCAACCTCTTGGAAGCTTGTTTATAAAGAGAAGTAATGTGATTTTTCCAAGAAAGATCACAAGAAAGAGATACACCAAGAAAAATATTAAGAACAAATGAAGATTTGAGTTGTGTGTTTTCGAAGAAGACATCATGGTTGTATGGAAGATTGTGTCGAGTGGAGAGATGGAGGAAAGGAGTTTTTGAGGCACTGAAAATTATCATATTTTCTCTTCTTCCAGTTTGAAATACGTGAAATATCAGGGGTTCGTTTGCTGTCATTAATAAAAAGTAGAAAATTGGTTGGGAACAGGACAGAACCCTAAGGAACACCACTATTAACAGATTTAAAGGATGAATGGTAGCAGTCTACAACAGCTGCTATAGAACCATCGGAAAGGGAATTAGAAAGAAGATCACAGAGAAAAGCATAGATACCGAAAGAGGGAAGTTAAAAATCAAAGCTATGTACCAGACTCTATCAAAGGTTTCGATATGTCCAGCGTGATAACAAAGGATTCCCCGAGCTGCTGGAGAGAGGAGGACCAAGTGTCAGATAGAAAGGAAAGAAGATCACCAGTAGAGCGTTTCTTACGAAAGCCAATACTGGCGATCAGACAAAAGATTAGAACTGAAATGTTTCCAAATCTTTCTATTAAGAATAGATTAGAAAACTTTATAGAGGACAGAGGTCAAAGAAATGGGACGGTAGTTGGAGGGTTGAGATGGATACCCTATCTTCGGCACAGGCTGAATAAGCGAATGTTTCCAACAAGAACAGAAGACTGAAGTAGAAAGACAGAGACGAAATAGTTTACCAAAGCAGGTTGCAAGCTCGGAAGCACAAGTTTTGAAAACCACATGAGGAATACTATCAGAATCATACGACTTCTTACAGTAGTATTAACTTTAGAGAGAAGCGGAAAATGATGTCTTTAGAAGAAATTTTAATTCTAATCATAAATAAGATTGAGGGGGTTGAAGGAGGAGGAATAGCTCCGTAATCGTCTACAAGTTGAATTACATTAAAAACTTTGAGCGAAGAGTTCAGCTTTAGAAGAAGGCAAAACAGCAGTTGTGCCGTCGGAAGATTCTAGAGGAGGGAAAGAGGAAGAAGCAAAGTTAGAGCTGACATTTTTTGCAAAATGCCAGAAGGAGAGTGAAGAAGAGAATCGAGAAAGAATATTGCATTTTCTGTGGAGAAAAGAGTTTTTGGTGTTATGAAGGATAGATTCTGCACGATTCCGAGATGATATAAAATTGAGTGAGTTTGGAGTTTGAAGACGATGGTAATCCCTGAAGGCAACATCCTTGCGGCGAAAAGCACGAGAATAAGCAGAGTTAAAACAAGGTTTGTTAGGTTTAGTAGAAGGGAAAGAATATGGAATGTACGCCTCCATGCCAGAGAATATAATATATATATATATATATATATATATTATATATATATATATATATATATATATATATATATATATATATATATATATATATATATATATATATATATATATATATATATATATATATATATATATATATATATATAATATATATATATATATATATATATATATATATATATATATATATATATATATATATATATATATATATATATATATATATATATATATATATATATATATATATATATATATATATATATATATATATAAATATTAATAATAT
>SEYY01018550.1:282500-290000 GCA_009176605.1 Armadillidium nasatum | reverse complement strand
TTCAAATAGAAAACATTAATGTCTGCTATAGGACTCGAACTTTTAAGATGGTAAGTCTCACGCGTTACCACTAAGCTATGGCGGTTCAGAAAAGAAATTTCGATGAAAGGGCTCGTGAATAATTTGTCATGCTGGCTATCTCCCAAAGGACTCCCCCGACCGCAGCTCAGACAGAGGACAAAGAGTCCTAACTAATGATTAAAAATTACAATTAGAAAATGTTTTAGATTTCGACTTTATTCTTATTTTCTTAATATTTCCTTTAAAAATTAAATAAAATGAAGCTCCTTGTTGACTTCTCATTAATTTAATACAATAAAATTTAATATAATATAAAATAATATATTATATAATATAATATAATATAATATAATATAATATAATATAACAGTAATATGTAATTTAATGCAATATAATATAATATAAAGTAATTTAATATATAATATAATGCAATTAAATTTATATAATTTAATATTTCATAAAATGCAATATAATATACCATAATATAATATAATATAATGCAATATAATTTAATATAATATAATAATTTTTGACAAGACTGACTGCAACAAAAAAATTATATTTACAATAGAACCACGAGTGAAATCTGAACCATCAGAATAAACAACTATACCAAGACCATTAAAACCAGTTCAGTTCTTCCTGTCTTTTTATTTTTTTTATTTATTTATTTTTTTTTTTTTCGTACAAACACAAATAATAAATACAAGAATAATATTATAAAACGAGAATAATATTATAAAAATTTACACGTACACCTTACTCATATCTATACCCTTCCCTTATCCTTACCTTTACCCTTGGGAATTCATTTTCATTGTGATATATAAGGTCGAATAAAAGTCGAATAATTTATAAATGTATTTGATAATTATTTACATAAACATATATATATATATATATAATATATATATATATATATATATATATATATATATATATATATATATATATATATATATATATATATATATATATATATATATATATATATATAGGCAGAAGGGGTACATTCCATATTCTTTCCATTCTACTAAACCAAATAAACCTTGGTTTAACTCTGCTTGTTCTCGAGCAATCCTCCACAGAAATGCTGCCTTCAGAGACTACCGTCGTCTTCAAACTCCAGAAACTCATGCAACTTATATTTCATCCTGGAATCGTGCAAAATCTATTCTTCCGTAACACTAAAAACTCATTTCTCCGTAGAAAATGCAATAATCTTTCTGGTTCCTTCTTCTTCACGCCATTTCTGGCATTTTGCAAAAAATGTCAACTCTAACTTTGCATCTTCCTCTTTCCTACCTGCCGTTTTGCCTTCCTCTAAAGCTGAACTCTTTGCTCAAACTTTTGCCTCTAATTCAACCTTAGACGATTCCGGAGCTGTTCCTACTCCTTCAACCCCCTCCAACTCATTTATGCCTAAAATTGTAATTTCTTCTAAAGACGTCATTTCTGCTCTCTCTGAGCTTAACACTAAGAAGGCGTACGGTCCTGATGGTATTCCTCCTGTGGTTCTCAAAACTTGTGCTTCGAGCTTGCACCCTGCCTTGGTAAACTATTTCGTCTATGTCTTTCTACTTCAACCTTCCCTTCTTGCTTGAAACGTGCATTCATTCAGCCTGTGCCGAAGAAGGGGGACCCCTCTCAACCCTCTAACTATCGTCCCATTTCTTTAACCTCCGTTCTTTCTAAAGTTTTCGAATCTATCCTTAACAGGAAGATTTGGAAACATCTTAATTCTTCTAATCTTATCTCTGATCGCCAGTATGGCTTTCGTAAGAAACGCTCTACTGGTGATCTTCCCTTTCTTCTTCTGACTCTTGGTCCTCTTCGCTCTTCATTTCGGTGAATCTTTTGCTGTGGCGCTGGACATATCGAAAGCTTTCGATAGAGTCTGGCACAAAGCTTTGATTTCTAAACTTCCCTCTTTCGGAATCTATCCTTCTCTCTGTGGCCTTCTTTCTGATTTCCTTTCTGGTCGTTCTATAGCAGCTGTTGTAGACGGCCACCGTTCATCCTTTAAATCTATTAATAGTGGTGTTCCTCAAGGTTCTGTCCTATCCCCAACACTTTTTCTGTTTTTCATTAATGACCTTCTCTCTATTACTTCATCTCCTATCCATTCCTACGCCGATGACTCCACCCTTCATTATTCCTTTCAATTTGAAAGGCGACCCTCCCAACAACAGTTAATAGATGCAAGGAAGGTAGCCTTGGAGAAACTGATCTCCGATCTTTCTCGTATTTCAAATTGGGACAGAGAAAGCATGGTCGTTTTCAATGCCTCAAAAACTCAATTTCTCCATCTTTCTACTCAACACAATCTTCCACACAACTATGACATCTTCTTCGAAAACACAAAACTCAAATCTTCATCTCTCCTTAATGTTCTCGGTGTTTTTTTTCCCCCGTGATCTTTCTTGGAAAGATCACATTGTTTCTCTTTCTAAACAAGCTTCTAAGAGGTTTGGTGTTTTGAGGCACCTTCAGAGTTTCCTTCACTCCAACCCTGGTTGCTTGCTCTGTATAGAGATGTTGTTCGCCCCTGTATGGAGTACGCGTCACACATCTAGGGTGGTTCCACTCATACAGCTAATTCACTAATTCTCTTCAGTCTATTTCTACCCGTCAAATTGTTGCGTCGCTCTCTCAATACAATGGTTATTACAATGAACACTGCTCTTCTGAACTCTCCTGTCGCATACCTCCTCCATAGAGAAGGGCTTGTGCGACACGCTTTCTGCACACTCTCATCCTTTCTGTATCCAACTCTCCGTCCACAGACTTATCCGCTATGCTCAATCTTACATGTACTCTACTGGTAAAGTCTGGAACACACTCCCTTCATCTATTTTTCCAACTTCCTATGACTTACACACTTTTAAACGCCGTGTATTAGGACATGTCAGCCATTTAAATTGATCCTATTTCTGGATTCCACCCTAACTCTAGTGATAACTTGGTAGGCCTCCGGCCTTTGCCCACCAGAGGTGATAAAAAAAAAGAAAAAAAATATATATATATATATATATATATATATATATATATATATATATATATATATATATATATATATATATATATATATATATATATATTATCACTTTTGGAGAATTACTAGAGTCGATATGACAACTACAAGGATAAGTATAACTTTAAGTCACTTTCGAGACTAAGAGACGATACGACCTTTAGCAGAATGATCTGTTCGCGTGGTGGGAGTATATGGTTTGATTCCTCCTGTGAACCCTAAGAAGCAGCGTCCTAGAGAACTCCCCCTTGAATAAGGAAGAAGTAGAAGAATATTTCAAAACTTGTCCTTAGTGTGAATAAACAAATGGTTGAACGGTTGCCAGGTTTTTTTTCTGGCAAAACTAGTCCCACTAGCTTTCATCAGGGGAGAAGTCATGCGACTTAACGGTGTCAGAAGGTCATCACCATTTTAAAAATAATAATAATTAAAAAGGATATTGACGCAGTAGCTCTGAAGCCACAAAACGACTGGAGAATGTAAAAAAAAAAAAAAAAAAGTTGGAGTTGAAGAGATCAAAATCGTAAACTTTCATTTTTAAACAAGACTTTCACGAAATTATCCTATTCACGAAACCACTCTCAACCACTCTCACGAAACCGTTCCTAATTTAAAACCAATGCTACTGAAATCTCCCACCTTGGTTGGCTGTTTTACACATGAAAGAGAGTAAGGCCAGAGAAACACATGCTAAAGTAATTTGGTGGAGAGATCATGACAAATTTATCCACTTTGACGTAATACGTTTTATGAGTCTAATTGTTATATTGTATCTGACCTACAAAATTTCATCGTTGCCACGTAGCTACATTCCAAAGCTTATATATATATATATATATATATATATATATATATATATATATATATATATATATATATATATATATATATATATATATATATATATATATATATATATATATATATATATTACGTTGTTAATTTGTAGATATATAAACAGAGAGGATTAGTTACACTTTATATGTTGTATCTCTACTTTAATGTCTTAAGTTTTAGATTTTCAACTTGAGCTCTTAATGGAACAAACTTTTTTTTTTCTTTGCCATTAGCTTCGACTACCCATTCTGCTGAAAGTGTGCTTTTAATAAAGCCTTTGCCAGATCTATGCCGACCAGCAGATTGGAGTTCTTGATTCTTCTAAACTTGTATATGATCGACAGTATTAGCTTTTCTCAGGAAGGGTGACCGGTGATCTATCTTCTTTCTTTTCTCTAACGTTTGTTCACTGAACCTCAGCATTTCTGTGAATCTTTCTCTGTTTCTCTGGACATATCGGAAAAGAAGTAAGATTCAAATGCAGACGGCTTTAAAAGTGTAAAAAACAAAAGATGGAAGGATAATAGAAGGAAGATTGTTTCAAATTTTAGATGTAAAGTATATAAAGGAGTAGCATAGGATTAAGTCTGAGGTCAGAGTGCTTCAAAAAAGGAAGGATGAGTAGTATGAGTTCTTCTCAAATGGAGGAGTTATGCGACTGGAAGTTCATAAACGTAGAGTCTGTTTGCAATAGTAGAAGTATAAAGAAAGTGGTACAATATTTCGAGAGGTAGAAGGAGATTGTAGAAAGATAATGAAAGCAGGAAAGTTTAATAAAGGAAAAGGTGGATTCTACTGCTTTTTATTATTATATATATATATATATATATATATATATATATATATATATATATATATATATATATATATATATATATATATATATATATATATATATATATATATATATATATATATATATATATATATATATATATATATATATATATATATATATATATATATATATATATATATATATATATATATATATATATATATATATATATATATGGAATTTGACAACAACGCTTATTCTTTGAATTTTACTTTTTATATATAACTATATATATATATATATATTATACATATATATATATATATATATATATATATATATATATATATATATATATATATATATATATATAATATATATATATATATATATATATATATATATATATATATATATATATATATATATATATATATATATATATATATATATATATATATATATATATATATATATATATATATATATATATATATATATATATATATATATATATATATATATATATATATATATATATATATATATATATATATATATATATATATATATATATATATATATATTAATTAAGATTTGCAACCATCTTGTCTTCGATTAATAAGTAATACAATATGAATTAATTATATATTTTCTTCAAAACATTTATTAGATTACTTCTCTTTAAAAAAAGAATAAAGGAATAAACACTTGTATTAATGTTGTATTTACAAATTAATGGAATGTAGGAACTGAAATGTGTAAATTCAGTTGTGGACGATTACTAGATTTATTTTTTGTTCCTCCATTTCTCTTTATATAAATAGATGTATTTTATAATATTTTTTTTTTTTTACCTATTCTTATGTACGAAATAATTTATAACTCTTTATTTAAACTTAAGGTCTTGGAGTAATTCCATTGCATATTTACTACCGTTTTGAAAAAAAAGAAAAGAAAAAGAAAGAAAAGACATTTATATTCTTGGGTGGGAACTCTGTTTTTGGGTAACAGTCTACAGTCTAACTTCGTAATAAGTAGGTCATAGAGTAGGGTAGATGACTAGAGTCGAGAAAAACATATTCTAAATAAAAATTAAAGCCGACATCGCCCAATACCCTGAGTTTAGAATGTAAATAGAGGGAAGAGAAGAAAAATTGGATAAAATAAAATTATTTCAATGTGTTGCTATGGAAACAAAGAGAGTTTGTTTTGAAACGATTTTTGTGTGGATATTGGCAACTATAGGCTTGCTTGTTGAGATGCCTCCTTCTTTCCAGCCACATACGTTCTGTGGAATTATTTCCCATCATATGTTTTTCCTTCCGTATTTAATCCTTCTCACTTCAATGATTTGCGTCAGGTATGGTTTGGGTGGATGTTTCATTAAAACTTTTCTTCTTATTATGCTCTCGCTTTGGGTAGGGATTTGCCAATGAGTTTTAGTAATTGTGGAAGTAAAAAAAACACTTGCCAGTAAAGTAAGTGCAAGTACATAGCTGCTAAGCCTGGGATCAGAGAGTTGGAAAGAGAAATGAGAATGTGAGAAGAGTAAAAAGAAGATGCTCACGAAATCTTTTCAAAGTAGAAGGTATGCTATTGGAGAGTTCCGAAGAGCAGTGACAGTTATTTTAGTAGCAATAGTTTGAAATGAAGAATAAGACCAAATCAAGAGAGAAAATCATTTATTCGAAAAGTATGAATTGAACAACTCCAGTTATAGTGATGCTTATCGATAGTTCATTCAAAGACCCAACAACTCCGCAACACAGAGCTAAAAACTGAATTAGAGGTTTTGGAAGACGCCTTTAAATCACCCATCTTCTTAGAAGTCAGTTTTGTGAGGGAAATATTGCGTACTTTCCAAGAAAATTACGAGATACGGAAATTCTTGGAGTAATAAAAGTTGTGAGGTTTTGAAATTTTGAAATTACTTGGAGAATAAAGTAGAAATGTTGGAGGAATTTAGTTTTTGAAGCTCTGAAAACCACTATGTTTTCACTGACCCAATTGGATATACGAGAAAGATCAACTAATATAAGAAAACTTTTCTAACATTTAGATTGGTTGCCTGATATATATATATATATATATATATATATATATATATATATATATATATATATATATATATATATATATATATATATATATATATATATATATATATATATATATATATATATATATATATATATATATATATATATATATATATATATATATATATATATATATATATATATATATATATATATATATATATATATATATATATATATATATATATATTGAATATTACTTGTTAGAAAATAGCATAAAGCCATTGACAAAGTGTATTAAACTCTAAATTTTTTAGTCTTCAGAGAACTCGACATAAATATTGTAATGAGTTCGTATGACAATGCAAAGTCAAACTCTAAAATAGGACAATGGGAAAAGAGCCATAAAGGTGAGTCAAGCAAGAGAGAGAGAGAGAGAGAGAGAGAGAGAGAGAGAGAGAGAGAGAGAGAGAGAGAGAGAGAGAGAGAGAGAGAGAGAGAGAGAGAGAGAGAGAGAGAATAGAGGAAGAGAGAGATGGAGAAGGGTAGATAATGAGAGAGAGTGAGAAAGTGAGAGAGAGAGAGAAGAAGAGGAAGATGGAAAAGGAGAGATAATGAAAGAGAGTGAGAAAGAGAGTAAGAGAAAAATGGAGAAGGAGAGATAACGAAAGAGAGTGAGAAAGTGAGAGAGAGAGAGAGAGAGAGAGAGAGAGAGAGAGAGAGAGAGAGAGAGAGAGAAAGAAAGAAAGAGATAGAGGGAGAAAGAGAGAGAGAGTGATGAGGAGATA
>SEYY01018550.1:257500-270000 GCA_009176605.1 Armadillidium nasatum | reverse complement strand
TGGCAAGATTATTTTTATCAAGGAAAATATTTTCAACATAGTTCACTATTCCTTTCTTGTTAAAGTTATTTTTCGCATTTAGTGATACAGAACTAGAAGCTTGTAAGAGTTGATTAGATCTAACTTTAGGTAACTCTATCAACTGAGAGTGCCTAATATATTATTAAAATTCTTAGTCTTTATTATTAAAAGATGAATGTTTTTCCCCATTTTGTAGGTAGAGCTTAGTAATATGTTTATTTCATAGAAGGTCAGCATCAACGAATAAACACATTGTACCTTTTCTATTAACTGGGTCAGTAGGTCACAGCTTACATTATGACACAACACATATCACAAAACACAAAAATTTAGGGACGTCCGTTTCCTGCTATTATAATGTTAACTCGTAACATTATATATATATATATATATATATATATATATATATATATATATATATATATATATATATATATATATATATATATATATATATATATATATATATATATATATATATATATATATATATATATATATATATATATATATATATATATATATTTTTTTTATATTTATATTATTATATATATATTATATATATATATATATATATTATATATATATATATATATATATATATATATATATTATATATATATATATATATATATATATATATATATTATATATATATATATATATATATATATATATAATATATATATATATATATATATATATATATATATATATATATATATTATATATATATATATAATATATATATATATATATATATATATATATATATATATATATATATATATATATATATATATATATATATATATATATATATATATATATATATATATATATATATATATATATATATATATATATATATATATATATATATATATATATATATATATATAATATATATATATATATATATATATATATATATATATATATATATATATATATATATATATATATATATATATATATATATATATATATATATATAAAAATAAGTATATGAAAGAAATGAAAAATATGAAAAATTTAAATGTTGGGTTATAATATTTTACTTATAGAAAAGATAATAAAAATTCATTCACCCCCCTTCCCCCCCCCACCCCGATTTTTTTTAAAAATAGTCTTACACTGTGGAGGCTGGGATGATACTGAGTCAAAAACAACCTCACCTCCACCACCTATTTCTTTTCATCTTACAATTATTCCATAATTAAATCACTCAGTTTGATTTTAATAAATTGATGTTTTTACCCTCGCTCTAAAATTTTTTACTCTAAATTTTTTTACTCTAAAATTTTTTACCCTAAAAATTTTTTACTCTAAAATTTCGCACCGTCAAAACATTTCTTCACAATACGCCCAGGAACTAAATATCAATGAAATTAAAATAAATAAATAAAAAGAAAGATTAAATAAAAATTCAACAAAAGCAAATAACATAAAAATTCCAGACAATTCGGCCAAATTTTTTTTTTTTTTTTTTTTTTTTTTTTTTTATCGTTTCCGTTTGTAACACTTATTCTTAACTCGGAACCGGATATCGTATCGAAGTTGAAAGAAAGAAAAAAAAAATAAAGTCAAATCTATAACGGTATTATTTTTTTTTTTAAATATATAAATAGTTGATAATTAATTTCTTTATTTAAAAAATTAAAAAAAATAAAGAAAAAGATTTTGAATAATTAATTGAAAAGCGTTTTAAAATAACGTTACTGATAAATCTATTATAATTTTTTTTTTTTTTTTTTTTTTTATAAATAAAATAAAAATTCATTTGCATTTGTTTTCCGTTATAAAATACGTACAAGGAGACATGTAGATATTTAAATGTAGACACAAATAATTACAGACATATAAGCTTATGTTAGAATACATTTACACGTACGAATAAAATCTTTTTTATTTATTTTTTTTTTATTTTTTTTTTTTTTAAATAAAAATTTGATTTTGTTTATTTTTTCTTCTAACCAACATGTATATATATATATATATATATATATATATATATATATATATATATATATATATATATATATATATATATATATATATATATATATATATATATATATATATATATATATATATATATATATATATATATATATATATATATATATATATATATATATATATATATATATATATATATATATATATATATATATATATATATATACTCTCTTACGCTGACCATTCTATCCTTCATTATTCCTTTTACATTGAAATACATTCATTCAACTTCAAGTAGTACTTCCTCGGGAGGAGGCTTTAGATAAACTGATATTTTGTCTTTTTAACTGGAGCAGAGAAAAAAGTCATTTTCAATACCTCAAAAACTCACTTTCTTCTTACATCTACACAACCAAATCTTCCACACAATTAAACATCTTTTGAAAGGACTCAAATTTTTCTAAATATTCTTGGTCCTTTTCATCCTGATATTATTTTTGGTTAAATCACATTATTTCTCCCACTAAACAAGCATCAAATACTTTAAGAATTCTGAAGACTTCCCATAATATGAGAGTTGTTGTTCTTGTATGGTTTAGCATCTTATTTCTACAGTGGATTTATTCCCACACTACTTTTTGAAACGATGGAGTAGAAAACTTTTTATCCCTTTTTAACTCTCACTACTCTGAATACCTCTGTCCAATCCCTTTCCTGACGCTGAACTGTTGAGGTATTATGCATTTTCTCCTTGTATAATGACACTGAAAATTTGCCTTACGTAAACTTCCGTAAAGTTTCGTAATACTCCGTAATACCAGTATGTCAAAATGGTATTGGTATTGTGATGTTTCGTAATAACGGTATGAAATAATATTGCCTAATGTCACTGACGGTAACGTAATGTTACCCAATGCTGCGTAATATTAATAATATAATGTTTCATATTGTATTGCGTATTACTAGGCGTTACTGATATGACGAAATGATGACGTAATACATGGAAATGTTACGACATATTGTTGATGGCGAAATGTGGAATAATGCTGATGTAATGTAAAATGACACCAGTGTCATGAAACTATGACCCCAATTAGCGCCCGTACCTTGTAAAACGATGCCAGTGTCTTTTATCATTGCATTAGTACTATTATAACTCTTTGACTTCAAGACTACGACCGAACACAGACTTGAACCTTTCACAACCACTTACACTTTTTTTTTATTCATTTATTTATTTATTTATTTATTTTTTTGCTACTTTACCATCTTGAATTTTTCATTACGTACCATGAAAAAGTTGAAATAATGTTACGTAATGTTAATAATGATAACAATAATAATAATAATAATAATAATAATAATAATAATAATAATAATAATAATAATAATAATAATAATAATAATAATAATAATAATAATAATAATAAGTAATAAAATTTTAAAATAGGGAATAATAGAAGCGTAATAATTGTGAAATTTAAAATAATAAAGAAAATAAAAAAAAAAAATAAAAAAATAATAATAATAATAATAATAATAATAATAATAATAATAATAATAATAATAATAATAATAATAATAATAATAATAATAATAAAATAATAATTAAAAAAAAAAAAAAAAAAAAAAAAAAAAAAAAAAAAAAAAAAAAAAAAAAAAAAAAAAAAAAAAAAAAAAAAAAAAAATGGAAAAAAATATCCTAATGAAAATGCGGAAAAACTTTAACAAGTTAAAAGTTGGTAAATAAAATATCTTAAAAAGTATCCTGAAAAACAAAATAAAATAAAATCTTCAATTTTATTCTCCGTTTTATTCTTTAAAAGCTGCTTAAAAAATTACTAGGTAAGCAAAATTTTTAAGAAAAATGCCATTTATTTTTATTTAAATGGTAATTTTAACAAAATTTCTAATATTAATATAATAATTATAATAATAATTATAATAATTATAATAATGATTATAGCAATAATAATAATAATAATAATAATAATAATAATAATAATAATAATAATAATAATAATAATAATAATAATAATAATAATAATAATATATAATTAACAATATTAATAATAATAATAATAATAATAATAATAAATAATAATAATAATAATAATAATAATAATAATAATAATAATAATAATAATAATAATAATAATAATAATAACAATTAAACCATAAATTTAAAATAAAAAGCTCATTAACACCATTTTTATAACAACTTATAATAACCATTATGGCAATAACAACATTTACAATAACATAATAATAATAATAATAATAATAATAATAATAATAAATAATAATAATAATAATAATAATAATAATAATAATAATAATAATATAATAATAATAATAATATTTAATAGAAATAACAATAAATAAATTCTAAAATAGAAATGATGAAAATAAATTGCATTTTAATTTGATGAATGCGTTTATAAATTATTATTAATAATTAATTTTAATAATAAATATAATAATATAATATAATGATAATAATATATAATAATAATAATAATAATTAATATATATAATATTATATAATAATAAAAAATAAAAAAATAATAATAATAATAATAATAATATAATAATAATAATAATAATTATTATTATTATTATTTAATTTTAATATCTTAATAATTAATATAATAATAATAATAATAATAATAATAATAATAATAATAATAATAATAATAATAATAATAATAATTAATAAATAATAAAAAAAAAAAAAAAAAATAAAAAAAAAAATTAAAAAATAATTAATAATAATAATAATAATAATAATAATAATAATAATAATAATAATAATAATTAAAATTATTATTATTATTATTTATTATTATTATTATTATTATTATAATTGTTCATTTATTACGAATAATATAGTTCTGATTTGCTAATAATTTTCAACTTTCTGAAAAAAAAAAATTTCTTTTATATTATTTCACTTCATTTTAACTAATTTGTTTTTTTTTTTATTCATATTTCCATTTGATTTCCATATTTCAATATTTAATGTTCATATTCCCCTTTATTTACCCTCTCTTGTGACCCTCTTTCGCTGTCCTCTTTTTCTATACTTTATCTCATTTCACTATCTTCTCTTGTCTCTCTTTCTATACTTCATCTCAGCTCACTCTCTTCCCTTGTCTCTCTTTCTGTACTTTAGCTCATCTCACTCTCTTCCTCTTCTCTCTCTCTCTTTCTATTTTTTCTTCTCTTCTATTTCCCTCAATTCTTACTCCCTTCCTTTGTCCAAATATTTCGCACAGATATTGAGAGTCGTTTATTACCTCTTTTAGACTTAATTGCACTGCAAAAATTGTCCTAACGAATCGTTGGGACAAGTGGCAAAAAATGTCAAAATAAAGTTTTCAATAGAGAAAAGACATGTTAAGCACAAGAAAGTCGCTTCATTGATTTATTTTCTAATAAGAAAATAACTGAAAAAAAAATTTGTTGTGAACTTTTTTGCCACTTGTCCCAACGATTCGTTAGGACAATTTTTGCAGTGTGGGTAACGTTGAATTTACCGTCTTCTTTTTTATACTAATTTGAAGAGACATAAAAATGACGTAGAGAGTCAACTTGGTTTTCTATATATACTAAGTATATATATATATATATATATATATATATATATATATATATATATATATATATATATATATATATATATATATATATATATATATATATATATATATATATATATATATATATATATATATATATATATATATATATATATATATATATATATATATATATATATATATATTATATATATATATATAAATATATATATATATATATATATATATATATATATATATATATATATATATATATATATATATATATATATATATATATATATATATATATATATATATAATATATATATTGAGCCGGTCTTTAAGCACGTGACTCAATTACTATATCTTTACGATACTATACACCCAGTTTAGAGTTTCGATATATCGATATTCGTCTAAAATCTCCTGTCTTTAATATATATATATATATATATATATATATATATATATATATATATATATATATATATATATATATATATATATATATATATATATATATATATATATATATATATTCTGAAAATCTTACATGTGTTACGTCAGAAACCTCGATGAGCTGTGGAATAGTTAATCTATTGAACATAGCTTTAGTTATTATATGTTCAGTAGTAGTACAACTCTTTCACTTCAAAAGTACAAATTCTCTACCATTCTGTTCAAAAAGGTTTAATGTCAAGAGAAATGGAAACCAGAGATGGCCCAGACATTTTCAGAGAGAGAGAGAGAGAAGAGAGAGAGAGAGAGAGAGAGAGAGAGAGAGAGAGAGAGAGAGAGAGAGAGAGAGATAGAGAGACAGACAGACAGAGAGAGGGAGAGAGAGTTTCTCTCACTTAATAATATTTACACAGTTTCTTAGTGTTAAATTCTAAATATCTCATCCAATTCCGTTATAAATATCCTTGAAAATATTATATCTCATTGTCTCACTATCTCAATATTAATTTTAGCTTTCTAGGTATAATAATAAAAACAAGTGAAAATATATCAAATATCTTTCCTTTAAAATATCAATAAAAAATCGCTTTTAATTTCTTTACTTCACAATATATTTATAAAGGAAATAATTCTTACTAAGTTAAATTTGACATCCTCAGATAATAGAATTCAGATATTTCGGATGCAGATCTTTAAATCGATGCAAATGGGAATATTTGGTTGTTTATACATCCGAATAGATGTAGATACGTATTTCAGGATGGTTCAAATGAAAAATGTGAGTTTTTAAAATTTTGTGGATGTTCCCAAATGCAATTTTATTTGATAAATCATATATATTATATATATATATATATATATATATATATATATATATATATATATATATATATATATATATATATATATATATATATATATATATATATATATATATATATATAATTATATATTTATTATATTTATATATATATATTATATCTATCCCATGTACGACTAGGAATTTTCCTGCATACGCCACCCTGAATATATGCGGGTATACTTATATATATATATATATATATATATATATATATATATATATATATATATATATATATATATATATATATATATATATATATATATATATATATATATATATATATATATATATATATATAGTATATATATATATATATATATATATATAGTATTGCCTTTTTTTTTAAACTGTTGAACTTAGATTTTTATTCTTGAAAAAAACAAAACTTCTTTTTTGAAGGTAGCGTCATGAAATTTTTGAAATTTTTTTATTAAATCATATTAAATTAACTTAAAGTAAGGTTCAAGGGATAAAAATAATAAGTAGTATAAGTGATGAGGGGGGGATGGGGTACATTGAGGGATGTGAAGGTGGGTATGACTAAAATACCACAAAATATATAAATATAATGTTTGGTTTGATATTTCTTTTATTCTTTACAACGGTGAAATATTTATAAATCTAGCAAAGATTAGGGCAGTTGTGAATTGGAAGATTAGATCTAGGTTAGGATTTTTGGGGTGTTGAAGGACGATTAGGTTGAAATTAGGATTTATTGGATTTTTAAGGACCATAAGGTCGAGTTAGGATTTATTGAATTTTTAAGGAAGACAAGGTTGAGATTAGGATTTATCGGATTTTTAATTAAGGACGATTAGATTGAGATCAGAATTTATTGGATTTTTAATTAAGGACGATTAGGTTGAGATTAGGATTTATCGGGTTTTTAAGATTAGGTATAGATTAGATAAATATTAGGATTTAAAGGATTTTTAAGGACGATTAGGTTTAGGTTAGGATTTATAAGATTTTTAAAGACGCTTTAAGAAATGAATCCTATGTAAATGTGGTTCAAACGGTAAAGTGATTGACTAACGTGCTTGAGAACGCGTGTTCGATATCATTTGGGGATATTAGGTATACACTACTAAGAAATGTTTCTCTCCTCGAATAGGGCAATGCCCGTGAGATGTGAACTTTAACAAAAAAGATGAGAGAGAGAGAGAGAGAGAGAGAGAGAGAGAGAGAGAGAGAGAGAGAGAGAGAGAGAGAGAGAGAGAGAGAGAGATATAGATAGAAAGAAAGAGAGAGAGATAGAGAGTGAGAGAAAGGAATCATTCCCATTAATTAAGAAGTTTTGTTTACATGTTCAAAAAAATTCTTAATATCATCACTTTAAGCAAATTTTTTCCCTTGAAAATCAAGCTTCATTTAAAAATCAAAATTCAAGTCAAGATTAAATCTTTATTTTAATTCTATTTTTTTTTAATCTTTATGTTGAGAAAGAATAATATTTAATTTGATATTACTCTTGAAGCAGTAATTCGTTTTAAATATATTATATATATATATATATATATATATATATATATATATATATATATATATATATATATATATATATATATATATATATATATATATATATATATATATATATATATATATATATATATATATATATATTATATATATTAAACTAAATTATTATTATTATTAAATCTTTTTGAGAGTCTTGGAAAGAAGAATCCTTTATAAGTGTCCACTGTTTTATCTACAAATATCTCCGAATTAGATAAAAGGTTAGAAGGATGATTAACATTTTCACAACAGATTTCAGTTAAATTGTTTTTTTGATAAATATAGCAATCTTTGCAATCCTTACCATAAATCCGAATAAATATGGCAACCTTTTGGTAATTCTGACGAAAAATCCGAGCAAATATAGCAACCTTAATAATCCTAACCATAAATCCGATTAAATATAGCAATCTTTGTAATCTTTACCATTGAATTATTCTGAAGAAATTTAACATCCAAGTATTTATAGCGTTATTTCTGGTAATAGGAGCTGTTATTTTGTGATTATATTCTCAACATTGTTCAAATTTTTTTCCTTTTTTTAGGTACTAGAAACTTATCTTTAAATTATAAAGTTTAACTAAACAAAATTACTGGATTAACGTCTCTCTCTCTCTCTCTCTCTCCCATCTCTCTCTCTTCTCTACTTGAATGCGATTTCTTTTTGCACAATTTAAAACTAAACGCTAACTTTTATTTTATTCTTTTTATTAAATTTCAAATTCTCTATATTTTTATATTATCTTATTTTCGATAACTCATATTTTATTAAAAAATGAAATATAATTCCTTAAAGGTTTTAAGATTTGTATGTAAGACAAATAGGCCATATGATATATATTTATATATATATATATATATATATATATATATATATATATATATATATATAAATAAATTAATTATATATATATATATATATAATATATATATATATATATATATATATATATATATATATATATATATATATATATATATATATATATATATATATATATATATATATATATATTCCTATCGATTGATCTTATCGATATATTAAATGAGGTTTTATATAACAGATTTATTATGTTATGCAATTAACGCATGTAATGCTCCAAAATGTTATCTATAACTAATGACTTTTTTCCTTTTACCATTTATTTATTTAATTTTTGCTCGTTTTTAAACATTTTTTTTTTCTCAATTGCTAAGTGGAAATTTTCGTTTCAAAATCAATATAGAAATAATTCATTGTTATTATGTAACTTATTTATAAGTGAGTGATTTTAATTATTATTATTATTATTATTATTATTATTATTATTATTATTATTATTTTCTTTCTAAATTCTAATATTGATAATTCGACTATAATAATAATTCACAATTGTTATGTAATTTTATTAAAAATTGTTATTTTAATTATTATTATTATTATTATATAAATTTATTTTCTTCTAATTAAAATAAATTTAATTTATTTCGCCTTATTTATTATTATATATTTATATATATATATATATATATATATATATATATATATATATATATATATATATATATATATATATATATATATATATATATATATATATATATATATATTAAAAATACTTAAAATGGAAAATGAATTTATTTATTAATTAATAATTATATTAAATTCTCAATATTTTAATTGATTTTAAATAAAAGTTAAACTTTTTTTTTTAATTTAAATATTTTATATTTTGCTATTATTACTAATTTTAGTAGTATATTACTGAAACTAGGTTATTACAAGCAATTATTATTATTATTATTATTTTTAAAATAATTATTATTATTTCTATTTTTTTTTTTTTTTTTTTTTTTTTTTTTTTTTTTTTTTTTTTATTTATTATTTATTTATCAACTAATTAATTTATAATTATTTTTATTATTATTATTATTTTTATTATTATTAATATTATTAATATTATTATTATTATTATTATTATTATTATTATTATTATTATTATTATTATTATTATTATTATTATTATTATTATTTAGGAATTTTCATTTTTCTTACGTGATTGACCCAAACGATGGAAGCTATGAAAAGAGCGACAAACTATAATGTATTTTTTGTTTTAAAATAAGTGACGCAAGAGGGCACGGGAGGGTTTTAAATAAAATAAAACAATTTAATAATTTTTCAAAAACTTTTAATTAATTAAATTAAACAAAAAAAAATTATGTGACAGGAAAGAAGAACAAATAAGCTTTTATAACAGATAAAAGACGGTAATGTGGAAAGAATTAAAAGAGTGTTGAGCAAACAGACTAAAGGCTAAAAAAAAAAAAATAATAATAATAATAAAAATATTTTGTCATGAAGGATATAAAGATAAAATTATAATAATTAAAAAGAAAATAAAACATTTTATTATAATTATAATTTATAATTTGAAAAATACCTCATTTAATTTTTATAAAAAAAATGTGTTCACAAATAAATATACGAATATAATAATTCTTTAATATTAATATTAATTAATAATATAATTAATATTAATATAATTAAATATAATAATTAATTCTACTCCCATTCATTACAGAATACCTTAAATGAGATTAAAAAAAAAATATATTACGAACAAACAAACAATCAAAAATGTGTTATACAGTATGGAAAAAAATATATAGGAATGAATATCATTCTTTGTTTATTCTTAAAAAAAAGACACAAAAGTCCTTCGAGCGATAACATTGTTTCCTAAAGTCAAAGAAAAATATTATCTCACCCGTTGCAGCAAAGGCTTTCCTTCATCGCTTGCTAAATTCACTCAGATTTCACTCTAAGCAAAAAATACGTGTAGCATTTCTTTTCGATAAACATACAAACTTTAAAAAAGTATTTCTCGTGACAGCACAGTAAGTTCTTTTATATATAAAAAAGTTACAGAAAGACTGAAGTATTAACTGCAAATAACTTTTATTGAGTGTCGAGTTCATTTAAGAAATAAATAAATACTGCTACTACGATTTTATTGATGTGTAGCTGGTTCATATAAATAATTTTGGCTATGCCTGCACGCTTTTTATCGTGACCCGTCAGAATCTGTTTCTGAGTAAGTTTGGGGTCTTCTTCCAAGCATACACTTGATATTAGCTACCTCTGTTGCAAGATGTTTTAGCTGAGATCTTAAATTTGCATTTTCGTATTCTAATTCTTCATTTGAAGTTCTGCAAGTTTCTTCTGAGCCTTCTAAGGAAGCTGAAGAACTGGAAGACCTAGTTGGGTATTCATTAGGAGAAGATGAAGTACTCACACAAATAGCTGAATCTCTTTCATCAGAAGATACTGAGTCATCTTCATGATAATGATCTCTTGGTTCGGATTTTATCCCATGAAGAGCAAGCAATGATTGTGCAGCATCTTTTTCTCCCAAATGTGTTTTATGCCTTAATTTATGAGGCAAGCAGGACCCAGATTCTGCAAGCAAAGGAGAGTGACGAGACATTTCAACGTCGTGAACGCTAGAGAAGTCACTATGTATAGAAGGATAAGGAGGAGACGAGGGAGAAATAGATGAATGATCATCTTCAGAACGAGAAGAAAGGTTAAGTGCCTTCTGCTCATAAAAAGGAACTTGTTTTCTAGAATCTTGGTACTGATGTGTAGCGTACTGTGGAATTTGAAGTAAGTGATTTTGATGGGTTTGAATGCCTTGCATTTCTTCCGGTTCATCGTCGTGGTCCATAGGGTTGCTGTCATTATTCTGATAGAATTCTGGACTTTCCCTTCCATCACGAGAATTGTAGTTGTAATGTGAGTTGGTGGGAGATGCAGGGGACAACTGGGAGGAATACTGATTTTGATGGGAAGTTCCAGGACTTGTAGGACATAAGTTGTTAGGCGAAAGAAGGTGAAGTAACTGCAGGAGTGCTTGTAAGGGAAAGTAATGCAGATGATAACTTGTTTCTTTTACTGATGGCCAAAATTTGTTCAGCTTGTGGCATGGAGGAAAGAACTTGATCGACGTTTATTAAACCTTCTCCCTGAATACCGTATTTTTCTTTAATAACATTTAATTGCGCCTTAAGTAAGTGGTTTTCTTTTGATAACTCAATAACTCTTT
>SEYY01018550.1:215000-217500 GCA_009176605.1 Armadillidium nasatum | reverse complement strand
GGAGGTGTGGTATAAGAAGATTACGGTGGTGTAGTGCGATGCTGTACGGAAATATCTACTGATCTTCCAACCCAACTTTAGGATAGGATGTCAGAGAGAGTCAAGATCTGTGAACGAAAGAGACGTCACTATCCTTTCTTTTTAAAGTAAACAAGGGAGGTTGGACCAATCCCAAAATCCATTCATGGACCTCATGTTAATTAATACTTTGAGAATATACATAGTCTTACCTTATTCCAAAATCTTTGAAACATTCCTATCAAATTTTCCCGTTATTTTTAACATATTTGACTTTGACTGTCTCTGAAGCGACAAATGATTGGTGAACGAATCAGAAATAATTTATCCACTTTGATATATACCAATATATACTGATGAACAACATAAGCCCATTTTTATTAGTTTGTCTTTGCCAGACTAAAACAAAATACAGATAAAGTGTATTTTTTAAAACATGAATAAATTACATATTATAATGGTTAAGGATCTGTGCACTTGATTCACAATTTTGTTAAAGGTCAGAGACAAATAAAGATGAGTAAAACGGAGAATAACGTTTTCATCGAATTAAAAAACAAGAGAAAAAGAATGAATAACGATGAAATAGGAAAAAATATATTAAATAGTCTTTCTGGAAGCTTACAAAATTTGAGGAAAATTTAAAAAAATGAAAATATAAATAGGAATGATCATGATTTTAAAAGAGATAAAGGTAGAGTTATTAGGCTAAAGTATAATTATTTTATTAAGTGAAGAAATTTAAGCTAGGTGAAAGCGTGTACCTAGGCTATAATTATTTTTTTTTATTTTTTTTATTTTTTTAATAAGTGATGATACAATTAATAGAAATCTTGGAGTAAAAACAAGAAAAATGGTTTTACTTTTGTTGTCTAAAAGTTGTTTTTTTATTTTTATTTTCCTGGATTTTTATTCTTTTTCGTGTAGTCGACATAAACAATAAGGAAAAAATCTTAAAGTGATCGGTATATATATATATATATATATATATATATATATATATATATATATATATATATATATATATATATATATATATATATATATATATATATATATATATATATATATATATATATATATATATATATATTAATATTTGGGTTAAGGATGATCTCATAAACATTATTAAAGCAAGAAATAGATAGATAAATAGATAAAAAGGCAAACAAACAAAGAGACAAACAGACAGACAGACAGACAGACAGACAGAAACAGACAGACAAAGAGAAATAGATAAGTTTTAAATTATAACAAATCGTATTTGAAACTTTAATTTGAAAAAAAAAATATTTTAAAAATAAAAAAAATGAAAATATATAATGTTTAAAACGGTTTCAGTTAAAATTTGAGACAGTTTTTCTTTTTCTTTTTTCTTAATTATTTTAAAAATTTTTAATTATTTTTTTTTAAATTAATTTAAAAAACCTTTAAATCATTATGGAGGAAATATCCACACCTAATCTGGGATTCTTGGAACATTTTAAGGGGAAAAATTCTTTACAACAATAATATTGTGTAAGAAAAAAAAAAAATTGAAAAAAAAAGAATGAAAAAAAGTAAGACAATTCCGGGTCAAATATTTTGGTTCGTGGAAGGGAATTTTCTTTTTTATCTTCCAGCGTAATTTTTCCCCCCAATTGGTGGGTTTTCCCAATTTGTTTTGGAGTTTAATAAATGAACATTATTAAAGGTTATTTTAAGTTAGCAACCATTCCTTAATATATATCAACCTTTCTTTAATCTAGCAACCTTTCTTGAACCTTATAGTAATTCTTTAATCAAGCAGCCATTCTTTAATCTAGCAACCTTTCTTGAACCTAATAGTCATTTTTTAATCTAGCAGCCATTCTTTAATCTAGCAACCTTTCTTTAATCTAGCAACCTTTCTTGAACCTTGTAGTAATTCTTTAATCAAGCAGCCATTCTTTAATCTAGCAACCTTTCTTTAATCTAGCAACATCTCTATACTCATTTTACCTAATTTCAATCTTAAACTTTTCTCCTATTAAAATAAACATTTTAATTGTTATTTAAAAAAGTATTTAAAAAAAAAGTTTAAACGATAATTTATTTAATTTTAATAATTATTTCAACTTTCTTTTAAGAAATAAAAATAATTTGAAAAATAGTTAAAAAGAAATAATTAATAAATTAAATAAAAAAATTAAGATAACTAATAACACAAAGAAATTAATAATTACAAGGATATTAATAATAGTTTAAAAAATAATATTCATAATTAATAATAATTAAGTAACTCTCTATCAACATCTGTCATTTTTTTAGCAATCACACACACACACAAACACACGATATATATATATATATATATATATATATATATATATATATATATATATATATATATATATATATATATATATATATATATATATATATATATATATATATATATATATATATATATATATATATATATATATATATATATATATATATATATATATATATATATATA
>SEYY01018550.1:187500-190000 GCA_009176605.1 Armadillidium nasatum | reverse complement strand
TTTCTTTCTTTTTCTTCTTTTTATATTTCTATCTTTTTCTTTTTTCCTCTTCTTTTCTTTCATTTTTCTTGTTTTTCTATCTTCTTTTCTTTCTTGTTCTTCTTTTTATCTTTCCATCTTCTTTCTTTTTTTCCCTCTTTTTTTCTTTCTTTTTCATCTTTTCTTCTTCTTTTTTTCCTAACCCTTTCAGCAGATTGGATCAAAGAATCTATATTACATTACGTCGTTTTCTAATGCATCTGTTTGAGAGAGTTCCTGTCTGCGATTTTCGCTCTTAAGGCTATTCTTCATGCATAATGAATTAGAGACTTATCAGTATAATATTCTTTTCGATCTTCGTGCAGAATCAATAATTAGATATAATAATGAAGATTTTACTTTATTCGAAAAGAAAAAGAAAGAAAGCTATATATATATATATATATATATATATATATATATATATATATATATATATATATATATATATATATATATATATATATATATATATATATATATATATATATATATATATATATATATATATATATATATATATATATATATATATATATATAATATATATATATATATATATATATATATATATATATATATATATATATATATATATAATATATATATATAATAATAATAATAATAATAATAATAATAATAATAATAATAATAATAATAATAATAATAATAATAATAATAATAATAATAATAATAATAATAATAATAATAATAATAAAGATGGATTAAAATCTTGTGAGATGTAAAGAAACATACATGGAATGATAATGAAATATATAGAGAGAGATAAAAGTAATTAGATAAATAGAAAGAAAGGAGAGAAAGAGGAATGATAGATAGATAGATAGATAGACAGATAGATAGATAAATAGATAGATAGATAGATAGATAGGTATATAGATAGATAAATATACATATAGATGATAGAGTAGATAGAAAAATTGACAGATATATAGATGGATAGATAGAGTAGATAGATATATTGAAAGAAGATAACGAGATAGATAGATATAAGGAAGATTGATAGATAGATAGATATATAAATAAATAGAAAGATATATAGATAGATTGAAAACATAGATAAATATTTAGATAGAAGATAGATAAATAGATCAATAAATAAATAGATAGACAGATAGATAGATAAAATAGAAACGCGCAAATCTATAACTTTCTTTAGCATATACTTGTAAAATAATATTTAAAGATTAAAAGGAAGTTTGCTAATTAAAGTGTGATTAAATTAGCATTTGTTTTATTTAAATAATTCCATTTGCTAATTCTTCATTACAATCTATTATATATCATAAACAGTATATATACTATATATATATATATATATATATATATATATATATATATATATATATATATATATATATATATATATATATATATATATATATATATATATATATATATATATATATATATATATATATATATATATATATATATATATATATATATATATATATATATGGTAAAAGACACCATAAAGGTGTCAGAATAATATTTAAAACCTCTCAAAGGAAGTAATTCTTCTATTTTGTTAAGGACGCTTCATTGACGTGATTGTCCACTTCATTTTTGATAAGCAGAATGAAGTAGGCAGTCACGTCTTCAAAAAGTCCTAATAAAATAGGGAGTATTAATTCCTTTGGGATATATATATATATATATATATATATATATATATATATATATATATATATATATATATATATATATATATATATATATATATATATATATATATATATATATATATATATATATATATATATATATATATATATATATATATATATATATATATATAAACTGTAATTAAAAGTTTCAATATTTTTCCTTTTTTCTTATCTAAATTATTTAATCAAACGTTTCGGATTATCTAAATCCATCATCAGTGGTAACCTTAAAAAAATAATTAATACTAATTTATAATGAATTAACAATACGTGTTAAAATTACAATCAAAGCTAAAACAATCTTAAATTTGCAAGTTCATTTAAAGAAGACAAGGTTTAAATTTAAGCGGAGTTTTAAAATTAATATATTAAAAAAAATAAAAAATAAATAAAATCACCAAAACTAAAAAATAAAATTTAAAAAATAAAAAAAAAAAAAAATTGAAATATATATATATATATATATATATATATATATATATATATATATATATATATATATATATATATATATATATATATATATATATATATATATATATATATTATATATATATATATATATATTAAAAAAAAAAAAAAAATTTTGAAAAAAAAATTTAAATGGGTTAAAAAAAAAAAAAAAAAAATAAAAAAAACTGAACATTTAAAATTACAAAATAACATATGAATTAATTTGGGTAGTTGGTTATTAATCCAAATAGTGAGGATAAAAAATTTTTTTTTTTTTTTTTTTTTTGGGGTAATTTGAAAACACGAAAATGAAAAAAGAAAAAACTACAATAAAAATT
>SEYY01018550.1:180000-182500 GCA_009176605.1 Armadillidium nasatum | reverse complement strand
TCTTTTTACTTTTCCTTAACAACCTCTTATGTTTCACTTCATCACCTACTCATTTTCTGACTATAAACCCACCACCACTCATTACACTTTTCGTTTTGAAAAGCATTTCACGTAACTGAAAGAAGGATGGGTTTGAACAACTGACATGTGAACTTTCTCTTAACCCTAACTGTGGAAGAGAAAACCAGATAAATTTGCTTGCCTAAAATATTCAGCTCTTACACAATTCTCTTAACGATATGTTTCTCACAACCACGGTCATCCATCTCATACCTTCATTGGTCAGTAGTACTTTCGGTATTGTTTTTTTCGTCATTTATCTTTCTGAAGTATCACATTATGTCTTTCTTTCTCCACTAAATAATTATCTGAAAAGTTATTATTGTTAGGTGATCTGAAGAACCTTCACAATTTGCTACCGTTGCAATTGATATCTTTGCATTACATTATGGTATCGTCCGTCCTAGTAAAGATTACAGCGATCATTCACATCACATTCCTCATACTTAAACAGACAGCATTACAAAAGTTACTGCTCTTCTAAACTCTCTAGTACCATATTTCTTCCTCTATAAATAGAATAAGTGAAATTTTATTTTTGAGTCTCATAGATTTTCTGTCCACCTCTCTGACCATAGACAGCTAAAGTATGTACAATCACTCATCTATTTCTAATATGTTTTTGATTTGCATCATCTTTTAATAGTTGAATATCAAAGCGTCTAATTTAAAACTTAAAACTATTTAATTTTCCACAAACTGCGATGGGTTTCGTGTAGCTTTTAGACCGATTTTTCATTGAGATTGCATTTAAAAATCTTCTTAAAATATATATATATATATATATATATATATATATATATATATATATATATATATATATATATATATATATATATATATATATATATATATATATATATATATATATATATATATATATATATATATATATATATATATATATATATATATATATATAAATATAAAATAATATTTTGGCCAAATATTTTAGAATACAATTTAGCAGAAAAAAAATTTTTCTTAAAAAAATAAAATTTTTAAATAAAAAATAATAAATAAAGGACCAATGAAGGAGAGGCCTCGACTCTCCTGTAGGAGAGACCTCGACTCTCAGCAAGGTCTCAAAAAAATCTCTTTAAAAAAAAAAAAAAATAAAAAAAATATGAATTCAAAAAAATTCCTGAAATATAATATAATCAAAGCATTAACATAAACCTTTTGAAGGCATTTTGTAGTGAGACCTTAAACACTTTTTGGATAATTTTTTGAAGAAAATTTTCTCTCAGGATTGGAGAAAATTTCATCCAATAAAAGGTTTGTTGAAAACCTTCAAAAAATATTTCGAAAACTGAAGTTCATGGTGAAGGATACTCTATCTTTCTATATATATATATATATATATATATATATATATATATATATATATATATATATATATATATATATATATATATATATATATATATATATATATATATATATATATATATATATATATATATATATATATATATATATATATATATATATATATATATATATATATATATATATATATATATATATATATATATATATATATATATATATATATATATATATATATATATATATATATATATATATATATATATATATATATATATATATATATATATATATATATATATATATATATATATATATATATATATATATATATATATATATATATATATATATATATATATATATATATATATATATATATATATATATATATATATATATATATATATATATATATATATATATATATATATATATATATATATATATATATATATATATATATATATATATATATATATATATATATATATATATATATATATATATATATATATATATATATATATATATATATATATATATATATATATATATATATATATATATATATATATATATATATATATATATATATATATATATATATATATATATATATATATATATATATATATATATATATATATATATATATATATATATATAATTGCCTCTCTCGCTCTCTTCATTGTTTAAATACTTCTCTTCAAGAAAGCTTTATCAAGGCTAAGGACACGTTCAGATATTTATTGTTTAAATTTTTGAAGCAGAAAAAAAAAAAAAAAAATCACAAAAATCAAAAAAATTATTTCAGATTTATTTAAAATTTTGCTTCATTTGCATAATATAAAATATGAAATTCCCTATAGATAATATTAGAAATATATAAATTCATAAATATATAGTAAAGACTACTACTATTATCATTGCTACTACTACTACTACTACTACTACTACCACTGTAAAAATTGTCCCAACGAAAGTTGCAATTGAAATTTTCAACACATTGAAGGTACATTTACTTATAAAAAAGTAACTTCACTAATAAGAATATTAAAAATTGAAAAAATTGTGATCACATTTTACTATTACTACTATTTACAGT
>SEYY01018550.1:167500-172500 GCA_009176605.1 Armadillidium nasatum | reverse complement strand
ATATATAGTGTGTTTTATATAGAAAGGTGTACGTTCGTAAGTACATATTGAAACTTTTTAGCGTGACCCAAATCTCATTTCTTGGCTGGAAGCTTATTTCAAATGAAATGCGAAGCACATACACACACACTCGCATACATACGATTACAAACATACATATATGAAAGCATAAACTATTCTTCACAGTTAAAATAGTTAGTTCATAAATATATATATATATATAATATATATATATATATATATATATATATATATATATATATATATATATATATATATATATATATATATATATATATATATATATATATATATATATATATATATATATATAATATATATATATATATATATATATATATATATATATATATATATATATATATATATATATATATATATATATATATATATATATATATATATATTATATATATATATATATGTTTACTGTGGAAAGGTCTGAGGCCTAATGAATTTTTCCAGAATTCGGGGAAAATCAGAATCGAAGTTAAATTATGGTCCGACATGTTCATATACTGTAAACTGAGTTTGAAAGTATAAAATATTCATGCAATTTAGAAGTTACATAAAAGGAGTGTATTCCTGACTTTGCCACTAAAGTACATGAAAGAATGGGCATAGAGTTTTAAGTTTGGGGTAAGAAAGGTGGTTAGAGAAAGGAGGAAAATGTGAGAAAAGACGTGTCGTGAAAGTACCCCTCAGAGTTCTAGGTCTGTGACTGGGATGTTCAGAAGGACAGTGTCCTCTGTACTAGCAATAGTATAAAGAGAGTAACGCAGATGGGATGAAAGAGATTAGAAAGAGTTTGTGAGGGCAAAATGGTTGATAAGACAAAAAATCCAAGATTTCACTTTTTCAAGAAGAGCTCTTTGAGTGAAATTCACCTCAGATGTGTATGACATATTCCATAAAGAGGGAAACGACGCTTGTACAAAGTGCAAACAGCTAGGAAGAGAAGTGGAGAAATTTTGAAAGGTGCTTCAGAACGCCCAACTTCTTAGAAGCTTCTTTAAAAAGAGAAAGATCAAGAGAAAACGAAACAAAAAGAATATTGAGGACAGACGAAGGATTTGAGTAAAGTGTTATCGACAAATATGCAATTGTTCTGCTCAAAATTATGTCCAGTAGAAAGATAGAAAGAGAAAGGAAGGTTTTGAGGTATGTATGAGACTTGAGTCTAGTAGAAAGATTAAGGAAGGTTTTGAGGGCTCTGAAAACAACCTATGTTTTGTCCTCACCAATTGCAAATACGAAAATGAACAGAGGTTGTTGCTCCAAGACCACCTCTTTTGCATCATTTCTTTGCTGTTGGCTGAGACTTTTTTCAAAATAAAAGGAGCAATGAAGTTGGTACACGTAGTTGTCGACATATTAGTGCACAGGTAAAAAATAGTAGTGAGTAGGAATATCACTTATGATAGATCTAAAGAATGAACGATATCCATCTATTTGAGCTGCATTAGAACGAAAGAAAAGGAAATCAAAGAGAAGTTTATGGGAAGAAGGGTAGATTCCGAAATTAGGAATTTTGCAAATCAAAGGTTTGTACTAGACTCTATTGTAATCTTTTGGCTGGTCCATCGGCACCTTAAAAGATTCACTAAAAGATTCAGAGACCAAGTGTCAAAGGAGAAGTGCACGGAGACAGCTCTCTTAGCAATATGGATAGATTCAGGGATTTTGGAAAATTCTCAGGTTAAAGCAATAGGAAGATAGTTAGAGGGTTAAGAAGAGTCTCCTCTTTTTTAGGTATAGGTTCCAGCAAGAAGGGAAAGTTGAAGTTAATAAACAGTGTACAAGTTTAGAAGAAAAAGTTTTAAGAACCACATGACCATACTCTTTCGAAATGTTAAATTCAGAGACGGCATAAATCTCATCTTTAGAAGGAATAAAAAATTTAGGCTTAAACAAGTAGAAGGAAAGTAAGTAGGAATAACTCAGGGGCCTATAATTCCACTTGTCTAAAGTGGATTACAGGCAAACGTATGAGTTCATTTTTACCTGTGATACTTATGTGGTACCTAATGGAAGGAAGTAGAGGAGGGAGAGAGAAGGAAGCAAAATTGAAATTTTCTTTTTTTGCCAAAATGCAAGGAAGAGAGAGGGTGACTAAGAGAAGCCGGAAAGATTATTGTAATTTTAACAGAGAAAAGAGCTTCATATGTTACGTAAAATAGATTTAGTATAAAAGAGGCACTCAATTTTGAAGTTTGAAGATGAAATTGCTGGCTCTGTGTAGGAGCGTTGATCGCCCTTGTGTGGAGTATGAATCACAAATTGGTGCCACATATTCTTCACTCCTTGATAAGGGGATGTCTAAATCTTTTCTTCTTGTCAACTCTCCTATTTCAATATCTATCTCTTTCTGGCCGTGGAATTGTTGGAACTAAATGTATATTTTGATTACGTGAACGTTGTGGATATAAAATGGGGCTCGAAGTGTTGTTGGTCTAGTTATAATGGTATTTATTGAAGTTGATTCATTGTTAAAAATTATCTGTGGCCCAACACAGATATTATTATTACTACTACAACTATTATAATTTAATTACCTTTCAATTCTATTACTACTTCCATTTTATAATAATGATAATAATAATAATAATAATAATAATAATAATAATAATAATAATAATAATAATAATAATAATAATAATAAAAATAATAATAATAATAATAATAATAATAATAATAATAATAATAATAATAATATAATAATAATAATAATAATAATAATAATAATAATAATAATAATATAATAATAATAATAATAATAGCAATAATAATAATAATAATAATAATAATAATAATAATAATAATAATAATAATAATAATAATAATAATTAGTGAGAAAATCTAAATAGAAATTTTTTGCTCTACTTTTCACTATTTTTATTCCAGAAAAAGAAATGAATTTAATTTTTCGATTTTAGAAAAACTGTTTAAAAAAATTGAGAGAAACCGCAAATTCATTATATAATATATATATATATATATATATATATATATATATATATATATATATATATATATATATATATATATATATATATATATATATATATATATATATATATATATATATATATATATATATATATATATATATTTATTTTTATAGGAAAGTTTTTAAAGTCATAAAACTTGTTCAAATATATTCGATCTTCAAATGCATAATTCTGTGTATTTCTTTTTTCTAAATTTCTTCCAAAATATCTTCATATTTTACATAAATATTTCCCTTTTTAATGCATATTATTTTGCCTTAAAATTATGTTTACATTTCATATTTTTTTACTTAAAAATTCAAAATCGTGCTAGATTTATTTATTTCAAAGTATATTTCAATCTTTTAAATTTCAGTTTACATTATGATAACTATTAAAAAAAAAAAAAATTAAATGAAAAATAATTAAATCAAATATAACATAATTCAAAGTAAAAATTGAAAATACAAACTGTTTAATTACTGAACATTATTTTTTGATAAATTTTCAAATACAGAATTATTAAAAAGAAAATAAAAAAATTCCTATTAAATTTATTCCATTCAATTTGTAATAAAAGTTTTATAATTTCTAAAGTTTCCAACAGTCTATTCCATATACTTTTCAATATTTAATAAAATTTATATTTTTCAACACATCAATTTCAGATATTCTATAATTCTCAAAACTCATCCTTTTCTTCATTCTTTATATATTGTGTTTTTCGAAACAATTTCCTATTCTCATCAATTCTTTTCCATATTCTATACTTACCAAACTTTCCTATAAAGTGATATCACGCATTATCATCACGTTTTCTTTTTACTGGATATTATTACTTTAGATAATAATAATAATAATAATAATAATAATAATAATAATAATAATAATAATAATAATAATAATAATAATAATAATAATAATAATAATAATAATAATAATAATAATAATAATAATAATAATAATAATAATAATAATAATAAAAATAATATAATAATAATAATAATAATAATAATAATAATAATAATAATAATAATAATAATAATAATAATAATAATAATAATAATAATAATAATAATAATAATAATAATAATAATAATAATAATAATAATAAAATTAGGAAACAATTAGGTGGAGAATTTGAATATATCATGTTTGCTTTCTTAGAACAGCATACTAAGAAACTTCTTTAACCTCTTCCTCCTGTCTGTAATTAATCCTATACCAAATGATCTTCTGTCAGTATCTTTAAAGGAGATAATATATATATATATATATATATATATATAGTAATTCATACAGAATTGCTAAGCATGTCTCAACGAAATGAATAATTAGTCATTATAATTACTTGAAATTATGAACGAAATAAATGTTATTATTTGAATATATTTATTGGCTTGACACATGATTTTAATAATAATAATAATAATAATAATAATAATAATAATAATAATAATAATAATTATTATAATAAAAAATTATTATTATTATTATTATTATTTTCATCATCATTATTATTAGATTATTTAACATTTATTATTATTCATATTCTTTCCCTTTGCATATATTTCTCCTTTCAAGGCCAAAGTGAAGGGAGTGTGAGGGTTTTAATCCCCCAAAATCTATGTAAAAATGGCTAATAAAAAAAGATTCTAAATTAAATAAAGGATATGGTATTTTACATCTGTTAAAGGTCTGGGGCAAAACTCCCCCTTCTCCTGCCTACAGCTACGAGCTGTGATTGACTTATATTTATGTTATGTAGCTTAACAGAAACTCACAAATTTTAGTTCATTTAACGAATTCTTTTATTTATTAATCTACAAACTTTATTTCCATTCTCGTTTGTATTTATATGAACGATAAAAATAGTTTAGAAATAAAGAAATGAAAATTTATGTTCAAAAACTCAAATTTCAACCTTGGATATAAGCATGTCATAAGATCGTCATCTTTTATCGTTCATAGATTGGTACAAACTATATA
>SEYY01018550.1:155000-157500 GCA_009176605.1 Armadillidium nasatum | reverse complement strand
ATTATTAATTTAATTTTTCAATTTTTGGTGAAATATTTTCTTTCTATTTATTTTTTCATATATTTAAATTAATTTTATATATATTTTATATATATATATATATATATATATATATATATATATATATATTATATATATATATATATATATATATATATATATATATATATATATATATATATATATATATATATATATATATATATATATATATATATATATATATATATATAATATATATATATATATTATATATATATATATATATATATATATATATATATATATATATATATATATATATATATATATATATATATATATATATATATATATATATATATATATATATATATATATATATATATATATATATATATATATATATATATATATATATATATATATATATATATATATATATATATATATATATATATATATATATATATATATATATATATATATATATATATATATATATATATATATATATATATATATATATATATATATATATATATATATATATATATATATATATATATATATATATATATATATATATATATATATATATATATATATATATATATATATATATATAATATATATTATATATATATATATATATATATATATATATATATATATATATATATATATATATATATATATATATATATATATATATATATATATATATATAGTTTTTTATGTCCTCATGGACAAATTTTTTTTTTTTTTTTTTTTCTCAAATCTGAAAATAAGTGAAAAAAAAAACTACTGTCTATCTTTCACAATGCTAGTTGCTAGGAGTCATTTGTTAAGATATAAATTCTTTCTGCTCGTAAAATTCGTGTATGAAATAATTTGACAAGTTTTTGGGCGGATCCACCAATAAAACCTTTCTTGTAGCCTAAGGGTGGAGTCTAGATATTTTCTTCTCATGAATCCAAATTTTCTTACTGACTCAAAACCAGTTTATAAATGACTGAATAAGTTTTCGTTTATTATTGCTAGTGCATATATATATATAATATATATATATATATATATATATATATATATATATATATATATATTATATATATATATATATATATATATATATATATATATATATATATATATATATATATATATATATATATATATATATATATATATATATAATGTAAGATCGAAACCAGCACCCTTAAGCAATCGAATTAATCTCTTTAACCGGTTGAACCACGGTAGACTTGATCTAAATATATGTTATTTGATACTAATAAGGAATCAAGAAAAGGTAACGATAATGAAAAAGGTAACAATTTAAAAAGACTCAAGAAAAGTTATGTAAACTGTGTGATGCAAAGACTATTGTATTCAATTCAAACTATTGAAACTATTATAAAAAAAAATTATCTTTTTCTTCTCCTTCTTTTGCAGTTAAAAGTTAAACAGTTAAGATGGCTGATTTGTTAAAAATAAAAACACAAAATATCCCACGTTTTTTTTTTTAGTGGAGTAGATGAAAAATATTATTATAAGAAACAATATCTATGAAAATGAATGGTTCAAATCTTTAATAATCATAAAATCTAAATTAAATTTTTATTTTGAAAAATAAATATCATTAAGGAAAAAATATTTAAAAACTACAGGATAGAAACAAATGAGAATATAAAGAAAGAATTTTGACTTAGAAGTAGAAAACGTCTAAGAAATGGGGTGTTGTTAAAATTATATAAAGTAATGCGATAAGGTTCGTTGACAAAACCCTTTTACAAGGAAAGGAGGCAAAAAAGGATTCATACTAACGAAATATTTTGACGAGAGAAAGTGGGAATGAGAAATAAAAGCGTGTAGGTTGAGAAAGATTAAAACAATGAATGTATGAGTAAGAGAGATGACGGCATGTCTTTGATCATGTATTAGTGATAAAGTTAGGTTAAATACAGAGATTTAAATTTTGGTCATGCCTTAATGATAAAAAGTTTAGTGAGCTGTGGTAAATTAAAATATATGTTGAAAGATTTAGATAAAATATGTAATCTCCTATAAATTGATATAATGAGAGTGAAGAGTATATGGATGTGTGTGTAAGTGGAGATGACTGAGTTCTTCATGCCCGTTACATGTTTTAATGTTTTACTGCATAAAATAAGGTTAAAAACGATAAAGATCAGAGATGAGATAAAATAAATAACATGAAGTTATAAAAGAAGACAAATTAAAGAAGTTTTATGATATATGATAAAATTCAGAAATATGAAAGAAGAGTCTTGGGGGAGAGAAACAATAGAAAAGGCAAGTTAAGAAGAACCTTTGAAATTTACGTCCAACTTTTGAACGAAATTTGCGTGGTTTGATTGCACAGTTCAAAGTCTCTCAAAACCTTCTTTAAGCATTCAAAGTTATATTTAGCAGTACAATTTTAAAGAGTCTTAGGACTCAATCGAATGTAATGTTGGAAGCAATATAACCGGAACAATAGAGAGAATGGTCATAACGG
>SEYY01018550.1:145000-147500 GCA_009176605.1 Armadillidium nasatum | reverse complement strand
ATATATATATATATATATATATATATATATATATATATATATATATATATATATATATATATATATATATATATATATATATATATATATATATATATATATATATATATATATATATATATATATATATATATATATATATATATATATATATATATATATATATATATTGTGCAGTTTTAATTGTTACCCAGTTTGCAGCTTCTTACGATAATGAATACAAATGACGTTTGTTAAATGATTTCTGTTCTATGTTAACATTCCAACTTTCATATTAAGGCCACATTACTACTTCCAGGATAATATCTAGTTTACTAAAGTACCTACATTTATATATCATTGTTCCTCTTCTATGTTAAAATTTTATCTACGAGAAAAAAATTCGATTTCAACCCTTCCGGTCAGCCATTCTTTGCTCATTCGTTCTCTGATCTCTGAGACATTCAAGTCTCATTTCTCTTATTTTGCCTCCTTTTCTTGTAGTTCTTTACTCATGCACAAATGATCTCAAAGACCCTAGTTTATTTCATTCTGTCTCACATTTGAATAATCGCGTTTCTCATTCTCAAACCATCACTAAAACCCTATATATCTCATTTTGCCCCATCCTGATGAAAATATTACTTAATTTTACAAATGCAGCAAAGTTAAATTACTTTCAAACAACCTAATTTCTAATTAGAATCCTTACTTAGTAATGTTTTGTTCAATTTCAATCTGAAATTCACTTGTTCCTCCTAATAATCAAGCTTCCAATATAGATGGGCAGACCAAATTTCCTTGAGACAAAAAGGGACACTGGAATGGCTAAAAACGCCAGGGGGGTTACGTATTATTTTGTATTCATGAAAAGGTATAAAGATAAAAAAAATATTACTACTAAAGCATATTGAGTTTACTATTACTCCTCAGTGGTAAAACTCATACAAAAACTTAGGTATATTGGGGGATTGTATTTCATGATTGCTTAGGCTGCGATATCACTACGATAGTACCATGAATATTTCTCCGATGAAGTAATCTCTTGTACAAAAATTTCGGTGTTTTAACACAACTTTTAGTAATAACACAATTTTGTGTTATTACTAACATAACTTTCATTATCTGAACACTTAATTTAAATTTCTCCTTTCACGTATATATATGTATATTTTTTTCGATGAAAAATATACATTCATGAATGAAAAAATCAACACTTGGGAACCTTAAAATATCATCTGCAAATGTGCCAGGGCTTCAGGGTATAAAATACTTTCTTAACAGAGAACATTCTCTCCGCAGACGCTGTACTTCCTGGAAGAGAATAATTCTACAATATTACGAAAGTTCTGAGAATCTAGGCGTTTTTCTTTTAAGTCAGAAAAATAATCTATACCCATATATGAGATACAGGAATGTCTTCTGTATCCCTTGTTCCCAACTACCTCACTATTATAGATTTTATGAAAGCTTACTGATCGAATGAGCCAGTTTCTTCTTGACATATCCATAATAGGCTATAAAAAATAATTTTATGACATACAAATATAGAAGTATATTATAGTGCTTAATATGGGATAAAATCGATACTTTTATTAAAACCACTAGACCGCCTAGAAATACACGAAAACAGGTATTATTTCTTTTTTAAAAAGGTATAAATATGGTCAGCTTATTAATATAGAGAACTATATCTAATTTTTACCACAGAGAGAGACAAAATTTGAGCAACTCACTTTCATCTTGGTTTTAATTTCTTTAAAAGATTTTTTATTGGTATAAAATTTTCAGCTTAATTTATCGAATTCAATGTTTTCATATATTCACTCAAATGCAGTGCTATCCACGAGTGAGTGTTGTGTACCGCGCATTCTATATTAACGATATAGAATGAGAAGATGATCATTCACAATTCTCTTCACCCTCAATAAAAGACCTGCTGTTCTTTCTTTATTACTACTATCAATTTTCTAAAGCTATGTTATTATATCTGTATTTAATACTCTTTTGCGAAATGATGTAATCTTAAAGAAATTCCACTTATTCTTAAGGTCTTTCTTTATTTCAATCACGTTCTTCATTTTTAATAAATTATTTTCATAGCATTTTAATTTCTTATAACTCTGTTCTTTATTCTTCAATAATTATATATATAAATATTTTATTTAATAATACTGCTTTATTTTCTCGAAAATCACCAATGTGTTATTAATAAAATAACATGTACCATTTAAACATATCAAACAGCCACACTTCATTACAAGATTAAAATAGAAATAATAAGAGTATGTTATAATCTTAAAGATGGAATAACGGTTTAGATGCATGTGTTATTTTATACCCTAATAACATACATACGTAATCTTCCATTTTTTAAACTATACTTTTTAAACATTTTGTACCAAAAAAAAAAAAAAAAAAAAAAAATTGGTGTTCCACTCTTCTGAAAGGTAACTACTATCCAAAATCTTTGCATTGTAAACACCAAACACTTGGTTCAGTTAATCTATTTTTTTTTAAT
>SEYY01018550.1:130000-137500 GCA_009176605.1 Armadillidium nasatum | reverse complement strand
ACGGCAAATGTCTCTCCGAATTGACAGAGCAGACGACGAAGACTCCAGGTGAAAAGAAAGAAAATTAGCCTTCAAAAATTCCCTGCCAAAATCCTCCTGCATGGTTATCTGAGATAAGATTAAAAATTGAAATGTTCTTAATTAATTTTAATATTAACTGAGAGAAGATTCGAAAATTTTAAAGACTGTGAAGGTGAAAGCTATAAAGTTTTATGAGGTGTCCCTTTTTCAGCACGGGTTAAATAAGTGTACTTAGGAAGGAAAGATCAAAGTAAAATTGAAACAGTTTACTAAGACAGTGTGAAAACTGTCTTTATATATATATATATATATATATATATATATATATATATATATATATATATATATATATATATATATATATATATATATATATATATATATATATATATATATATATATATATATATATATATATATATATATATATATATATATATATATATATATATATATATATTATAATATATATATATATATATATAGTATATATATATATATATATATATATATATATATATATATATATATATATATATATATATATATATATATATATATATATATATATATATATATATATATATATATATATATATATATATATATATATATATATATATATATATATATATATATATATATATATATATATATATATATATATAATTTTCTGGCCGTCTACTTAAGTGTATTTAAAAATCTTTTAGTAAATAAAAATATTTAGCTTTCTCTGCTATTAACTAACATGTGGTGATAATAAATAACTATTTTATGAACAATAGTTGTGAGTTATTATAAAGATTTTAAGATATTTTAGAATGTTATTTATTGTTTTTAACACCTCAAATCAAAATCTTTCTGAAAATGGACATGACTATTTATTTAAATAAATAAATAATAATAATAATAATAATAATAATAATAATAATAATAATAATAATAATAATAATAATAATAATAATAATAATAATAATAATAATAATAATAATAATAATAATAATAATAATCATATTAATAATTAAAATAATAATAATAATAACAATATAATAATGATAAATATAATGAAAATAATAATTATTAATAATAATAATAATAATAATAATAATAATAATAATAATAATAATAATAATAATAATAATAATAATAATAATAATAATAATAATAATAATAATAATAATAATAATAATAATAATAATAATAATAATAATAATAATAATAATAATAATAATAATAATAATAATAATAATAATAATAATTAAAATAAGAATAATAATAATGCTACGAGATTTGTACTTATATCAAATTAACGATAATGTTATTTATATAGTGTACTTGTACCTTCTCTTTCTCATCTTTTCTCCTACAAAGTCTCTGGCCCCAGGCTTCACTGCTTTGCTCACTCTTACATATCGAAGCCATGTCCTAGCGAATCGTTGGGACAAATGGTAAAAATGTGTCAGAAAATTTTTCAATAGAGAAAAGACATTTTTAAGCATAAAAAAGTGGCTTCACCAATTTATTTTTTTATAAGAAAATAACTGAAAAAAATTTGTTGTGTCATTTGTCCCAACGAATGGTTGGGACCATTTTTGCAGTGTATGTATGCTTGAGAAAAGCTAATAAGCATTTCAGTAGTGATTTCACTTCTGAATTTAAATATTAAATTTATTTAGTCATAAGCATCATCATCCGTATTGCATCTGCATCCGTGTTGCATTTACATCCGTGTTGCATCTGCATCCATGTTACATCTGCATCCGTGTCGCATCTAAATCCGTACTGTGTCTGTATCTGTATTGCATCTGCATCCGTATTGCATCTGCATCCTTGTTACATCTGCATCCATGTCGCATCTAAATCCATGTTGCGTCCTCATCCGTGTTGCATTTGCCTCCGTGTTGCATCTGCATCTGAATTTGTTATCCTCATTCATAAGTGCAATTTTATCTGATCTGCATCATATAAAATATAACTTATATAAAAATATAGAGATAAAACAGTCCTTCTTAAAAAACCTGAAACAGAAGATTTTATCTTATTTAATTTTATATTATTTATTTATTTTTAAAATTGAGAAGGAAATATGATTAATTAATTAATAAATATACAATTTACCAGCAGAGATATTACTCTCTCTCTCGACTAAGTTCTAAGGCTTACAAATAATAATATTACTTGAAGTCATGGACTATATATGAAAATATATATTTATATTTTTTTTTTTTTTTTTTATTAATTAAAGAATCAAGAATATTATTTTAAGATTCAAAACAAAGATGACAAATTAGAAGAAACAAAAAATGCTCTTACTATTAGTACTACTATAATAATAATAAGGCTAATAATAATAATAATAATAATAATAATAATAATAATAATAATATAATAATAATAATAATAATAATAATAATAATAATAATAATAATAATAATAATAATAATAATAATAATAATAATAATAATAAGGAGAAGAAGAAGAAGAAGAAGAAGAAGAAGAAGAAGAAGAAGAAGAATTAAAATAAAAATAATAATAATAATAATAAATAATAATAATAATAATAATAATAATAATAATAATAATAATAATATAATAATAATAATAATAATAATAATAATAATAATAATAATAATAATAATAATAATAATAATAAATAATAATAATAATAATAATAATAATAATAATAAAATAATAATAATAATAATAATAAAATAATAATAATAATAATAATAATAATAATAATAATAATAATAATAATAATATAATAATAATAATAATAATAATAATAATAATAAATAATATAATAATAATAATAAAATAATATAATAATAATAAAATAATTAATAATAAAATAATAATAAAATAATAATAATAAAATAATAATAATAATAATAATAATAATAATAATAATAATAATAATAATAATAATAATAATAATAATAATAATAATAATAATAATAATAATAATATAATAATTAATAATAATAATAATAATAATAATAATAATAATAATAATAATAATAATAATAATAATAATAATAATAATAATAATAATAATTACATAGATCTGAATCGATGAAGTAATAGGAGAAAAATGTCATTAATAGTAACAATGCCATTCCCCCTTTCCCCATACATTGTATATATAATATTATAAAGTACGGAGGTGGGGGGAGAGGAAAGGTGGGGTGAGGGGGTTGGGAGAAAGGAATGGGGGAGGTAGACCCTATTAAATTAAAAATAGGTCACTGAAAAGTCAAGGGATTCAATGAGGAAAAAAATTACTGAAAAAAAATAAATACAAGAAAATGTTTCTGAAAAGTCATCGGAATATTTTTTTTTTTTTTTTTTTTTTGAATATTTAAATTTTTTTTCTTTGAATTTTATTGTTGGGACTAACATTACTCGGACTTTTTTTAAACGTATTAAGTACTCAGACACAAACACGTTCACACATAAGTACACATATGTATGTGTCTGTATCCATAGGGTTTGTGCCAGTCTGCCTCTCTCTCTCTCTCTCTCTCTCTCTCTCTCTCTCTCTCTCTCTCTCTCTCTCTCTCTCTCTCTCTCTCTCTCTCTATATATATATATATATATATATATATATATATATATATATATATATATATATATATATATATATATATATATATATATATATATATATATATATATATATATATATATATTAATCTCATTTCTCTGTCCAACTCTCTGACCCCAGACTTAACCTCTATGCTCAATCTTACATTTACTCTACTGGTAAAGTCTGGAACACACTTCCTTCATCTATTTTCCCAACTACCTATGACTTAAGCACCTTTAAACGCCGTGTATCAGGTCATGTCGGCCTTTAATTTGACCATGTTTCCGACTTTTCCTCCCAACTCTGGTGGAACAATGGTAGGCCCTGGCCTTTGCCCACCAGAGGAGAAATAAAAAAAAAAAAAATATATATATATATATATATATATAATATATATATATATATATATATATATATATATATATATATATATATATATTATATATATATATATATATATATATTCCTCTGGTGGGCAAAGGCCAGAGGCCAACTAAGTAGCCACTAGAGTTAGGGAACAATCCAGAAATCGGGTAAATTTAAAAGGCCGACATGTCCAGATACACCGCGTTTAAAGGTGTGTAAGCCATAGGAAGTTGGAAAAACAGATGAAGGGAGTGTGTTCCAGACTTTACCACTAGAGCACATGTAAGATTGAGCATAGCGGTTAAGTCTGGGGTCGGAGAGTACACAGAAAGGATGAGAATGTGTAGAAAGGCGTCACGCACGAGCCCTTCTCAATGGAGGAGGTATGCGACAGGAGAGTTCAGAAGAGCAGTGTTCATTGTAAAAGCGATAGTATAGAGAGAGTGACGCAACAGTTCGACGATCAGAAAGAGACTGGAGAGAATTAGTGAGAGCAGAAAAGTTGATAAGGTGAAAAACACTAGACTCCAGCTTCTCAAGTATGACTGGAACCACCTCAGATGTGTGACGCATACTCCATACAGGGGCAAACAACACCCCTCCCTATACAGGGCAAGAAATGTGAATGGAGTGAAGAAATTCTGAAGGAGCCTCAGAACACCAAACCTCTTAGAAGCTTGTTCCAGAAGAAGATATCATAGTTATGTGGAAGATTGCGTCGAGTAGAAAGATGGAGAAATTGAATTTTTGAGGCATTGGAAAGAACCATGTTCTCTCTGCCCCAATTTGAAATACGAGATAGATCAGAGGTCAGTTGCTCCAAGACTACCCTCCTTGCATCTATTAATTGCTTTTGGGAGTTGAATCTTTCAAATTGAAAGGAACAAGGTAGGGTGGAATCATCGGCATAGGAGTGGATAAGAGATGAAGTAACAGATAGAATGTCATTAATGAAAAAGAGAAAAAGTGTTGGGGATAGGACAAAACCTTGAGGAACACCACTATTAATAGATTTAAAGGATGAACGGTTTCCATTTATAACAGCTGCTATAGAACGACCAGAAAGGAAATCAGAAAGAAGGCCACAGAGAGAAGGATAGATACCGAAAGAGGGAAGTTTAGAAATCAAAGCTTTGTGTCAGACTCTATCGAAAGCTTTCGATATGTCCAGCGCCACAGCAAAAGATTCACCGAAATGCCGAAGAGCAGAAGACCAAGAGTCAGACAGAAGGAAAAGAAGATCACTAGTAGAGCGTTTCTTACGAAAGCCATACTGGCGATCAGAGATAAGATTTGAAGAATTGAGATGTTTTCAAATCTTCCTGTTAAGGATAGAATCGAAAACTTTAAAAAGAACGAAGGTTAAAGAAATAGGGTAGATAGTTAAAGGGTTGAGAGGGGTCACCCTTCTTCGGCACAGGTTGAATGAGCGCACGTTTACAGCAAGAAGGGAAGGTCGAAGTAGAAAGACAGAGACGAAATAGTTTACCAAGGCAGAGGGCAAGCTCGGAAGCAAGTTTTGAGAATCACAGGTAGGAAATACCATCAGGACCGTACGTCTTCTTAGTGTTAAACTTAGAGAGAGCAGAAATGACGTCTTTATATAAAATTACAATTTTAGACAGAAATGAGTTGGAGGGGTTTGAAGGAGTAGGAACAGCTCCGGAATCGTCTAAGGTTGAATTAGAGGCAAAAGTTTGAGCGAAGAGTTCGGCTTTAGAGGAAAGTTGTAAAACGGGAAGATACTCCGAAAGGAAGTCCAGAAGGTACTTTCCTCGCTTCGGACGGCGCTACGTCCTCCCCCTATAAAAGTTATATATATATATATATATATATATATATATATATATATATATATATATATATATATATATATATATATATATATTATAATTATATATCTTTTCAAATAAGGACCAAACTTGGATGAATTCATGCAAGGAATAAGGAGAATCATCATAATGAAAAATGAGAAAAAGTGTTAAAGGAAAAATGGAAAGAGGAAAACCTTGAGGAACACCACTATTAATAGATTTTAAGGAATGAACGGTTTCCATTTAATAACAGCTAGAACGACCAGAAAGAAATCGAACACAGAGAGAAGGATAGATACCGAAAGAGGGAAGAAGAAGGAAATCAATCAAAGCTTTGTGTCAGACTCTATCGAAAGCTTTCGATATGTCCAGCGCCACAGCAAAAGATTCACCGAAATGCCGAAGAGCAGAAGACCAAGAGTCAGACAGAAGGAAAAGAAGATCACTAGTAGAGCGTTTCTTACGAAAGCCATACTGGCGATCAGAGATAAGATTTGAAGAATTGAGATGTTTTCAAATCTTCCTGTTAAGGATAGAATCGAAAACTTTAAAAAGAACGAAGGTTAAAGAAATAGGGTGATAGTTAAAGGGTTGAGAGGGGTCACCCTTCTTCGGCACAGGTTGAATGAGCGCACGTTTACAGCAAGAAGGGAAGGTCGAAGTAGAAAGACAGAGACGAAATAGTTTACCAAGGCAGAGGGCGAGCTCGGAAGCACAAGTTTTGAGAATCACAGTAGGAATACCATCAGGACCGTACGTCTTCTTAGTGTTAAACTTAGAGAGAGCAGAAATGACGTCTTTATATAAAATTACAATTTTAGACAGAAATGAGTTGGAGGGGTTTGAAGGAGTAGGAACAGCTCCGGAATCGTCTAAGGTTGAATTAGAGGCAAAAGTTTGAGCGAAGAGTTCGGCTTTAGAGGAAAGTAAAACGGCAGTTGTACAGTCGGAAGATACTCCGAAAGGTTAAGTCCAGTGGGGGGTACTTTCCTCGCTTCGGACGGCGCTACGTCCTCCCCCTATAAAAGTTTACAGTTATATATATATATATATATATATATATATATATATATATATATATATATATATATATATATATATATATATATATATATATATATATATATATATATATACTTGTCGATTTCATAACACCAAAAGTTTATTCGTAGGAGAGAAAATTTTTTTTACAGGGGGCAGAACCCCCTTTGCTCTCCCACCGGTGAGGCGTGATGAAAAATAATCGATAATAGATATCGACATAGATAATCGACAATGAATATCGAAGTAATGTTCAACAATATCTAATAATATTTTTGCCTGTTACAGGACAATTAAACTCAGGACAAATTTCTTTGGGGTCGTATAATAACCGACTATATTATATATATATATATATATATATATATATATATATATATATATATATATATATATATATATATATATATATATATATATGTATGTGTGTGTGTGTGTGTGTGTGTGTGCATTTATACAACCGTGTGTATAAAATTTAGCATCTAATTCAATTTGATTTAGTAAAAAAAAAATAATTTATTTAGTTAAAAAAATTAATTTATTTAGAAATCTGTAAAAAAAAATAAAACAAAAATAAAAAAAAAAAAATAAAAAAAAAAAAAAAAAAAAAAAAAAAAAAAAAAAACTGTCAATCCTTATCCAACAACGAAAAAAAAAAAAACTAATTAA
>SEYY01018550.1:120000-127500 GCA_009176605.1 Armadillidium nasatum | reverse complement strand
ATATATAACTGTATATATTTTCAGCATTGTCACCAATTTGGAGCATTTGATTAGTAACCTATGCAAATTAAAGTTAATCCCTATTAATTCTTGAGCACCCTTGACCAATAGTTACTCTCTCTTAAATACGCCATCTTGGCTCCTATTAGAAAATCTGACCACAATCTTATAGATCTTAATTTTCATGCTATCTCTCCAACAGCTCCCTTCTGCCTTAAGCTTATTTTCTTGGGTTATATAGCAGATCTGATTAAGGGAATATGTGTCTTTCCTGCACTAACTATTTCTAGAGTAACTGCTTTGACACTGAAGGCTCTCCGATTTCTAGAGATAAGGTAGATACGAGCGAGTTATTCCTTCTAAACTGAACTCTCTGGCCTTCTTTTTTCCTCTAATTCAACATTGGACTACTCTGGCAATCCTCCTCCTACTCCTTCTCCTTTCTGGTATCTTATAATTTTAACTTGTTACATTTAATCGGGTGCGTAAGATCCAGAAATTTACGGATATTGGGAAGACAAGCGGCCTGGATAGCATTCTTCTTCGTATTTTGAGGGAGTGTGTTTTTGAGCTGGAGAAATCCTTGGTTCAAGTATACTCTCTTCATACCTCATTAATTGCACTATTCCTCAGTGTTAGAATGGCATATGATATCCAACCTATTCTGATGGGAAGAAACCTTTCTGATCTTTTAAATATCGACTTATAGCTTTCACTTGTATTCTGTCTAAGGTCTTTGAAACTCTTCTAATATTCTCATTTCGTGGATCATCTACAATCTCCTTTCCTTCTTTTCAATCATCAGTATGGCTTTAGGGTCTAGAATTTAGCTTGTAATATATTTTCTAATTTCACAGATTTTTAATATTCTGCCCTTTACGGACTATGGGAAATTTTGTATAGGGGCACTTGGCATATTTAACTGTTAATGGAATGTATCAGTGCTTTCCAAGCTCTCTTCCTCTTTTCTTAATTATCTCTAGCTTTTTTATTATAATATCTATTGTTAATTACGGTGTTCTTCAGGGTTCTGTTTTATCTTCTACTTTTCATTAATGATCTTTTCAGCTGCTCATCTAACATATATCCATTCTTATAAATATTCCAACCCCTTAAAATTTGAACTTATACAAATCTCCATTTATAAGATATCTAACTTTCCTATCTCTTTAGAAGCTTCTTCCGTCTCTCCTGTTGACAACATGAACATCCTTTGTCTTCACATAAATAAAAAAAATATGTTGAAAACTTTGCTGGAACGGCCTCAAAGAAGCTGGGAGTTGTGTTTAAATTTTTTTCCCCTCTTCTCAGTTACTACAATTATACAAGGGCCTCATCCGCCCTTTAATGGAGTACAAGTCTTGTATCTTGAGATTTCAAGTTTCACTCGTCTTTTGGATAAGGTTGAGCCAAAGGTCAAAAGACTTTTAAACTATTTCGTCCTTTCCAATTCATTTGACCTTTTATTTTTTCTAAAGGACGTAGGAGCTCTGTTTCTTTTCCATAGGTATTCCGCCGGCAATTGCTTAAGGTAACTGACCACTCGTGTGCCACCAACTTCAAAATCACCCTCTTAGCACAAGGAGTGTATCATCTACACATGTATTTTGTACTGACATTAGTAACCCAAGCCTCATTCCCTATTTGCTTCTTCCTTTCCCGCCACCTCTGCTCAGAGGAATTCTATTCCTTCTTCTGTTTTTCCTTCTCAGATGAATATTCCTCAATTTAAGTTTCAGGCTGTGTTTATCTGTGAAATCTGCGTTAGGTGCAGATTGTAAGGTATTTATTTCAAACAATTCTGCTAATATTTTAAACCATCACCTTGAACAGGGTTCTGGCCATTAGAGGTGATGATAACTGTTATATATATTCTATATATATATATATATATATATATATATATATATATATATATATATATATATATATATATATATATATATATATATATATATATATATATATATATATATATATATATATATATATATATATATATATATATATATATATATATATATATATATATATATATATATATATATATATATATATATATATATATATATATGTATATATATTATATATATATATATATATATATATATATATATATATATATATATATATATATATATATATATATATATATATATATATATATATATACTATATATATATATATATATATATATATATATATATATATATATATATATATATATATATATATATATATATATATATATATATATATATATATATATATATATATATATATATATATATATATATATATATATATATATATATATATATATATATATATATATATATATATATATATATATATATATATATATATATATATATATATATATATATATATATATATATATATATATATATATATATATATATATATATATATATATATATATATATATATATATATATATATATATATATATATATATATATATATATATATATATATATATATATATATATATATATATATATATATATATATATATATATATAATATATATATATATACACGGTGGTCGCATTTTAAAATTATCAATAACTCAAAAATTATCTAGCGTAGATAGTTCAAAATTAGACAAGAGCATAATTGATGGTTTATTTATATTTGAGAAAATTTTAAAAATTCTACCTCTATTTGTTGATTTTTGATGATTTTTTTAAAGCTATATAAAAAGCTTAATTTTCATTGTTTTATTTCAGAAATTTATATACTTGAGATAATGCCTTTTACCGAAGAAGATAAAATTCTTATTAAACATTATCGAATGGAGAAGAAGTATGGCAGAATGAAATTATTACATGAATTCCCTCACAAAGGATGGACTTCCGGGGGTTTAGACACTCTGCTAAAGAAAATTGATGAAACTGCAAGTATTAAACGAAAAGCAGAACGCGGGCGTCCCGTTTAATGCTTGCAGTTTCATCAATTTTCTTTAGCAGAGTGTTCAAACCCCCTAAAGCACATCCTTTGTGAGGGAATACATGAAATAATTTCATTCTCCCATACTTCTCCTTTCGAAAATGTTTAATAAGAATTTTATCTTCTTCGGTGAAAGGCATTATCTCAAGGATATAAATTTCTGAAATAAAACAATGGAAATTAAGCTTTTTGTATAGTTTGAAATAAAAAAATCATCAAAAATCAACAATAAAAGTAGAATTCTTCAAATTTTCTCAAATATAAATAAACCATCACTTATGCTCTGGTCTAATTTTGAACTATCTACTTTGGATAATTTTCGAGTTATTGATAATTTTAAAATGCATGTTTATTTTTTTTTTTACCACCGTATATATATATATATATATATATATATATATATATATATATATATATATATATATATATATATATATATATATATATATATATATATATATATATATATATATATATATATATATATATATATATATATATATATAACAAATTTTTGACCTTATAATTAAAAAAAAGGAAAAAATTAAATTACAAAAAGAGAGAAAAACCATTCATAAAAATTATTTAATTATAAAAATCTTTTCTAGAATTAAAAAAAATAAAAATTAAAAATAAAAATCGTAAAAATTAACATAAAAAAATGAAAAGCCAGTTTGTGCAAAGCCATTTTCAACAAAAGCCAATTTGTGCAAAGCCATTTTCAACAAAAGCCAGTTTGAGCAAACCATTTTCAACAAAAGCCAGTTTGTGCAAAGCCATTTCCTTCCCCAGTTTGTGCAAAGCCATTTTCTTTAAAAGCCAGTTTGTGTAAAGCCATTTTCTAAAAAAGCCAGTTTGTGCAGAGCAATTTTCTTCAAAAGCCAGTTTCTTCTTCTAAAACAATTCAATTTTAACCACAGTTTTAACCATTCATATAATAAAAGTTTGATATTATAAAGATACAAAAGTTACATTAAGCTTATTTATACTCTAAAAAAAATCAGAATCTTTTATTATTCAATAAAGAATTTTCAGCCTTTTTCCTCAATATGATTTCAAATGAGGAGTCGTCATTTGAGCAGGACACAGAAAATTTTTGATGTTCTGTCAACATGTCGAATTGTCCCCAAGTGAGACGATTTGACACAATCTTCTTCTCCATATTGGTCGTAAAATCAGTCAGCCAACTGCAAGAATCACCCTGTATTATCAATAAGGATTATAATATATTAAAAATATAATAAAATAATAATAATAATAATAATAATATATAATATAATAATAATTATAATAATATAATAATAAAATAATAATAATAATAATATAATAATAATAAAAAAAAAAAAAAAATAATAATAATAATAATAATAATAATAATAATAATAATAATAATAATAATAATAATAATAATAATAATAATAATAATAATAATAATAATAATAATAATAATAATAATAATAATAATAATAATATATGAAAATTTGATAAATTTTATACTATATCGTTTTTTAAAAATTTTCCTTTTAATAAATAATTTAATCTCATTTGGCAAATTGCCACGTATATTTAAATAAATAAATAAATAAATAAATAAAAATTTTAAAAAAAGACGTACAATTTTCACTTTAATTATATTATTTTTTATTTAAATTAAAATTTTTTTTTTTTTTTTTTTTTTTTTTTTTTAAAAAAAAAAAAAAATTGAAGACAAAAATAGTTGAAATTATTATTAATACTTATTACACAAATTAGATGATACTAATAGCGTATTTGATGTTTTTATTGACATACTTTTTTTTTGATATTTTAGACTCTAAGACTGTTTAGACTTTAGACATTTTACCAAGTTTAATTTTTTTTTTTTTTTTTTTTTTTTTTTTTTTTTTTTTAACCATTGGACTGATTATAAAAAATTTTTCAGTCTTCAACGTGATGAAACAAATAAAAGGGGGTTAAACATAACATCAAGACATTTCATATGAAAATTCTTAATTTAAAACTTATTATTATTATTATTATTATTATTATTATTATTATTATTATTATTATTATTATTATTATTATTATTATTATTATTATTATTATTATTATTATTATTATTATTATTATTACTTATTATTTTTACTGTTATTATTAATATTATTATTAATTATTATTATTATATTTTATTATTATTATTATTATTATTATTATTTATTATTATTATTATTATTATTATTATTATTATTATTATTATCATTATTATTCTACTTTATTATTTTTACTGTTATTATTACTATTATTATTATTAATTATTTTTTTACGTAGTTATTTTCATTATTATTATTATTAATTATTATTAATTATTATTATTATTATTATTATTATTATTATTATTATTATTATTATTATTATTATTATTATTATTATTATTATTATTATTATTATTATTATTATTATTATTATTATTTCAGTTGCAACGAACCCATAATACTGCACGATAATGGTGCAATATGATGAAGTAGCTTTCATTGTTTATCTATTAAAATGAACAATAAAAAAAAAAGTTGCTAAAATGTTTTTGAAAAATATTGAAGTTTTGAAAACTTGTCTCAATAAAAGAGTGAATGATGTTGATAAATGCCATAAAATATTTTTTAGACTTAATCCGAATATTTCTTGCCTTCTTTTTTTTTATATTCTTCCCCCCCTTTGTGTGTGTGTGTGTGTGTGTGTGTGTATGTGTTTTTGTATGAAAATGAAAAATATTTTCGGCTAGGTTAGGTTAAGTTAGGTTGAGTTAGGTTAGGTTAGGTTAGGTTGAGTTAGGTAAAGGTTGAGTTAGGTTAGGTTAGGTTAGAGTTCTCTTAACTAGGTTTAGAGAGTGGTTTAAATTATTTGTTAGTTCCATCATTTTATAATACACAGCTCCTGCTCGACTCCTCTTCCACTATTTTAAAATTTCATAACTCCGTCTCCTGTTTAGGTTCTATTATATTTAAATTATTCTACTCCGATTCCCACAAAACTCCTGTCCTGGCTCTTCAACTCCTGCCCTGGCTCCTCAACTCCTGCCCTGACTCTTCAACTCATACCCTGGCTCAGTTTGTGAATTATTATTTCAAATCCTGCCCTGGCTCCTCAACTCCTGCCCTGGCTCTTCAACTCCTGCCCTGGCTCCTCAACTCTTGCCCTGGCTCTTCAACTCCTGCCCTGGCTCCTCAACTCCTGCCCTGACTCTTCAACTCATACCCTGGCTCAGTTTGTGAATTATTATTTCAAATCCTGCCCTGGCTCCTCAACTCCTGCCCTGGCTCTTCAACTTCTGCCCTGGCTCCTCAACTCCTGCCCTGGCTTCTCAACTCCTGCCCTGGCTCTTCAACTCCTACCCTGGCTCCTCAACTCCTGCCCTGGATCTTCAACTCCTGCCCTGGCTCTTCAACTTCTGCCCTGGCTCCTCAACTCCTCCTGCCCTGGCTCCTCAACTCCTGCCCTGGCTCCTCAACTCCTGCCCTGGCTCTTCAACTCCTGCCCTGGCTCCTCAACTCTTGCCCTGGCTCTTCAACTCCTGTCCTGGCTCCTCAACTCCTGCCCTGGCTTGCCCTGGTGGCTCCTCAACTCCTGCCCTGGCTCCTCAACTCATGCCCTGGCTCCTCAACTCTTCTTTAAAGATCTCTGGCAGAACTTGCCAAACTTCCGCATGATATATCTAGCTTCTTAAATACTTATGTATTAAATTTGTACCATATCTTAATTAAGGGCTGTAAATTATATTGTCTTATAAGAATAAGAATTTAAGTAGCAAGCACTTTAAATATTTATATTAGGCAGTATAAGTTTGTATAAGTTTGGAACCCTCACATAAGAAAGCATATTGATAATAAGGCAGTACTCCGAAAAGTTATGAAAATGATACGTGGTGTTGTGCATAAAATAGTTGAGAGGTGAGAATGAATTTTTTTTTTTTATGTTATAGAGTGGATACTTACAAGGTCTTTGCATAAATTAAAGTGGAGCATGAGAGAAGCCTCGTCAGTTGGAGTTTGGATGTTTGTGTACATTTGTTTCAAATCAAGAATCAATTTCTTCAACGTTTCGGTATTCTCGTGGATATCTTCGAACTCTCTGTTGAAAAAAAAATGACAGTTAACAAAATAACAAATATTGATTTACATAACTGTCCTTTTAATTGACTTTCCTATTCCAGTGGGTTTTGTGTAGGTCTTTACACTTTCTTAAATCACAGATTACATAAAAATATTTAAAAGTTAAAGTCATTGTTGCTTTAAGTTAATTAAAGGTCTTAAACTCTTCATAAGCAGAAATCTAGAATTTGAACTTATTATTATTATTATTATTATTATTATTATTATTATTATTATTATTATTATTATTATTATTATTATTATTATTATTATTATGTTTAAGAGGAAAATATTTTTTAAAAAAAATTTCCTTCTTAAATTAAGTAAAAAATCATTTTTGCCATAAAAATATTCACATTTCTTATATAATATATATATATATATATATATATATATATATAT
>SEYY01018550.1:112500-115000 GCA_009176605.1 Armadillidium nasatum | reverse complement strand
TATATATATATATATATATATATTATATATATAATATATATATGTGTGTGTGTGTTTGTGTGTGTGTGTGAGTGGAGTCCAGGGCTTTTCTTCTTATCAACTCTTTCGCTCACACTAATTCTCTCCAATCTCTTTCTGCCCATCGAATTGTTGTATTACTCTCTCTATACTACAGCTGTTACAATGGACACTTCTCTTCTGAACTCTCAAGTCGCATACCTCTTCCGTTGAGGAGGGCTAGTGCGACACGTCTTTCTACACAGTCTCATCCTTTCACTGTCCAACTCTTTGACCCCAGACTTAACCGCTATGCTCAATCTTACTTGTATTCTACTAATAAAGTTTGGAACACACTTCCTTATATATATATATATATATTATATATATATATATATATATATATAATATATATAATATATTATAATTAATATATATATATATATATATATATATATATATATATATATTATATATATATATAAAGAAGGAATGAAAGAAAAACAAAAACCTACTTGGACAAGAGGAAGCCAAAGATGTGAAGAACAATTATCTTCTTTAAAAACCTTTTCACAGTCCAGACACCATTTTAGAGAAGACATTCTAACCCCTTCGAAGACAGCTGATTCTTCAGGGGCGCTCGGGGTTGCTTGATCAACATAACTTCTTCTCCCAACGTGATTCATGTGAGCTAGAATATATCTGTTTGTATTTAATATATATATATTATATATATATATATATATATATATATATATATATATATATATTATATAATATATATATATATATATATATATATATATATATATATATATATATATATATATATATATATATATATATATATATTGGTCTCGTCTGGTGGGCAAAGCCCAGAGGCATACTAATTTCCACCAGAGTTAAAGAAATATCGGAACTTGGGCTTTAAATGCAGACATGTCCCGATACACGGCGCTTGAAAGTGTACAAGTCAAAGGAAGTTGGGAAAATAGATAAAGGGAATGTGTTCAAGACTTTACCAGTAGTGTACATGTAAGAGTAATCATAGCGGTTAAGTCTGGGGTCAGAGTCTTAGACAGAGAAAGTATAAGACTGTGCCGAAAGACTCGTCGCACGAGCCATTCTCAATGGAGGAGGTATGCGATAGGAGAGTTCAGAAGAGCAGTGTTCATTGTAATAGCAGTAGTATAGAGAGAGTGACGCAACAATTCGACGTTCAGAAAGAGACTGGAGAAAATTAGTGAGAGAGGGAAAGTTGATAAAATGAAAATCTTAGACTCAACCTTGACAATGAGAGCTGTATGAATGGAACCACCCGAGATGTGTGAGGCGTAATCCATACAGTGGCTAACAACACCACTATAAAAAGAAATCAACTGGGGTGGCGTCAGGAAATTGCAAAGTTGCCTCAGAACATCTAACCTCTTAAAAGCTTGTTTAGAAAGAGAAGTAATGAGATCCTTCCAAGAAAGATTACGAGAAAGAGAAACATCGAGAATATTAAGGACAGATGAAGGTTTAAGTTGTGTGTTTTCGAAGAAGATATAATAGTTGTATCGAAGGTTGTGTCGAGTACAGAAATGGAGGAACTATGTTTTTAAAGCACTGAAAACAACCATGTTTACTCTGTTCCAATTTGAAATACGAGAGGATCAGAGGTAAGTTGCTCCAAGGCAAGCATTCTAGCGTCAATAAACTGCTAATGGAAATGGCTTCTTTCCAACTTAAAAGAGTAATGAAGGGTGGAGTCATCAGCATAGGAGTGGATAGGTAATGAAGTAATAGACAGAAAGTCAGTAATGAAAAGTAGGAAAAGTGTTGGGGTTAGGACAGAACCCGGGGGAACACCACTATTAATAGATTTAAATGATGAACGGTGACCATCTACAACAACTATAGAACGACCGGAAAGAAATCGGCACGGCTGTATATATATATATATATATATATATATATATAATATATATATATATATATATATATATATATATATATATATATATATATATATATAGCAGCAAAGAGGCGCTTTCAGCAGCAGGATTGGCATGTTGGCCTTTTGATTGCAATTGCAAACCTAGCTCTACCAGGCAGACCTCATGTTCTTTCTTCAGGCCATTTTCTGCAATATTTTATATCCATCCACCTTACTGACCCATTTTTGGAGTCTTAACTCCCACCCGGAGGGATGTACCCCCTTATGAGATGATTGCGTCTAGCCACAGTACCCCATTTTTTATGCTCTTTCCTGATCCCTTTTTTGAGAGTTCAATCCCACCCGGAGGGATATGCATCCACTCCCTCACTCCTTCTTCTACTCCCTCAGGGAAATAGTATCGTAGCCACAGAAATCTACTTTTCAACCTCTTTCCTGTCCCCGTTTTAGAAATTTCCTAAATTGATGTACATGACTTAAAAGGATAATTTTACTCCTACAGCAAAAAGCTCTCGTAGCTTGAAGTGATAAAACCCTCAATATTTGAAGAAAAAAAGTAAGAAA
>SEYY01018550.1:72500-97500 GCA_009176605.1 Armadillidium nasatum | reverse complement strand
AGAACAAATTAATGATCTACCTACATCTCATACAAAAACCAATCGACAGGATAGTTAATCGTTTACAGTTTAATTGAAAATAATGTTGATCCATATATGCAAAAGAATTTCTTCATTAATTCATAACCAGCATTATAATTTCTTTGCAAAAATTAATACAGGTGTAGTTTGCCCAGTCGCAACCAATTCAGCTCACAGCTTAATGTTTTACTGGTACTGGCTGAAAGGAGTCAAATAACTAATATGAAAACTTCATCACTGCGCAAAAACTAACAAAAGTGATAGAGAGCTGGTACTATAATCGGGCAATGTAGATTACAAAAGGTCTTGTATGATGGGATGAGCAGGTTCATTCCTTCTTCAACTAAATCCTTCTCTCCTCAAAATCCATGGTTCGATCGTGCTTGTTCTCGTGCCATTCAGGCTAGAGACATTGCGTATCGACAGTGGAAAAATTCTCCTTCTCCTATCACTCTAGCTAATTTTCATTCTGCTCGGAATCGTTGCAGGGATATTCTTCGACGAGCAAAGCAGACTTTCACCAAACGAAGGTGTGCTGAGCTCCTAAATTCTCCTACTGAAAAATCTTTCTGGCCTCTTGCCAAAAACATCTCCAACAATTTCTGTAAATCTTCCTTTCCTCCTCTTATTCGCTCTGATGGTTCTGTTGCTAACACTCCAACTGAAAAGGCTAATCTCTTCGGCCTCCTATTCTCCTCTAATTCAACCCTGGACGACTCCGGCAATCCTCCTCCTACTTCTTCTCCTCTCAGATGTCCCATGCCTTTGCCTGTGATTTCATTTGACCAGGTGCATGGGCTTCTGAAGTCTATGAACGTTAGGAAGGCAAGCGGCCCGGATGGCATTTCCCCGAGTTTTAAGGGAGTGTGCCTCTGAGCTGGCTCCGTCCCTCGTTCAACTTTTCTCTCTATGCCTCAATACTAGTACTTTCCCTCAGTGTTGGAAGCGCGCAATAGTCCAACCTATTCCGAAGAAAGGTAGCCGCTCTGATCCTTCCAACTATCGCCCTATAGCTCTCACTTGTATTCTGTCTAAGATCTTTGAAACCCTTCTTAACTCTCACTTCTTAGATCATCTGGAATCTCATTCCCTTCTTTCTGATCATCAGTATGGCTTTCGACGTTCGAGATCTACTGGTGATATACTTTCCTATCTCACAGATCTATGGTCTTCTGCCCTTAGGGACCATGGGGAGACTTGCGTGGTGGCGCTTGACATATCTAAGGCATTTGACCGGGTATGGCATGCGTCACTGCTTTCCAAGCTCCCCTCCTTTGGGTTTCCTCCTTCTCTTTGCTTACTTATGTCTAGTTTTCTTTCTAATCGTTCCATTTCGGCTGTTGTTGATGGAGCGACTTCTTCTTCCTTTCCTGTCAATAGTGGTGTTCCTCAGGGTTCTGTCTTGTCTCCTACTCTATTCTTACTTTTCATTAATGATCTCAGCTGTTCATCTAACCCTATACATTCATATGCCGATGATTCAACCCTCCATTCTTCTACTCATTTCAAATCTGCTCCTTCCTTTGCATCTAGAGTTGCTTCTCGTCTACATCTTTCCGATTCCATTCTTGCAGATCTGGATAGAATTTCCCAGTGGGGTCGTCTCAACCTTGTGAAATTCAACTCTTTAAAAACTCAACTTCTAGAAATCTCTCTCTCAAAGACACCTCCTAACTTTTCTATTTCTTTCGATGGTTCTCCCGTCTCTCCTGTTGACAATATAAACATCCTTGGCCTTCACATAAACAAAAAAATGTCTTGGAAACCTCATATCACAATGGTTGCTAGGGCGGCCTCAAAAAAGCTGGGAGTTCTGTTTAGACTGCGAGAATTTTTTTCTTCCTCGCAGTTACTCCAATTATACAAGGGTCTCATCCGCCCTTGTATGGAGTACTGCTCTCATATCTGGGGTGGCTCAGGTTTCACCCGTCTTTTGGATAGGGTTGAGTCAAAGGCTAAAAGACTTATAAACTGTCCTGCTCTTTCCAATTCTCTTGATTCTTTATCTTTGCGACGTGATGTTGGTGCCTTGTCACTTTTCTATAGGTACTACAGCGGCAAATGCTCGAGGGAACTATCCACCCGTGTACCTCCACCTTTACGGCGTCCTCGCAGCACAAGGGGTGCAATGTCCGCGCATCAATTTTGCGTGGACATAGGCAACTCCAGGCTTGTCCGCTGTGGTGCCTCTTTCTTTCCTGCCACCTGTCTTGTGGAACTCTCTTCCATCTTCTGTATTTCCCTCTGCATTTAATCTCAATTTCTTTAAAGCCCGCGTTTTCGCCCACCTGAGAAATTTGCGTTAGGTGGGTACTGTGGGGGTGGTTTTTATTTTCTGGATTTTGTACTCTATTTACTTTTATTTTTATTCTTTCAACACCCCCTCCTTGAATAGGGCTTTGCCCGTGAGTGGTGGTGATGTGTAAAAAAAAAAAAAAAAAAAAAAAAAAAAAAAAAAAAAAAAAAAAAAATGAAAGCAAAATACCCTTTACATAACTTGGAAACGGTGATTTTTTAATTTTAACGACATATTCAGGTATTCTGCTTAGCATCTAATACTCCTTGAAGCAAACTAAAAACTAAGAAAATCGTGTATGTGTGTGCAATCTGATTCCATAATTCCACTTCCTTACTTTTTTTTTACTTCTATAATGACAAACTAGTAAGATAAAGAATACTGGAAAACCGTATTATTAATATTAAGCAATATTTAATATGACTTAACTTATTTAAAGTACTAATCAAACAAAAGCAAATTAATTATACGTAAATCTGTTTTAATAATTCAAGCACAGTGTAAACATAAACAATAAAACTTACATTAAAAAGAGCGGCTGATTCAGCTTCTGGTGAAGAGAAACTTTCTATCCGTTGAGATGGAGATAAGGATGACTCAGGAGAAAATGGAATTGGATCTTCTGAGTCCTGTTTTCCCAAACGAATTTCCCTCTCAATAATACGTCGTCTAATTATAAGGCTGTCAAAGTAATATTTCTAGATTAGATAGTTATTGAACAAGTTAAATTTCCTTTCACGCAAGTTGTAACAAGATTTGTACTGAGATAATTAATACGAACACAAAATTAATAATATTCAAAATGAAAAATAAGACTACATAAATGCTACAAATTTTAAGTGAAGATAGAGGATGTAAAGAATATCCTATGTATTACCTCAAAATAGTAAATGCATATTAGTATTAAATATTACTGCTATTATGATGATAATAAATTGGTATTAAAATACTTCCAATACAATAAGGTGACTTACCATTTTCTTTTAGTTTTTCTTGGTTTCCTGCGATCCCTATAAAAAAAATAATAATAATTATCAAACTTGTCAATCTTTAAAAACTAGGCCTAATATCAACTCTTCCCTCCCACTCCCTCCATAGATAGTCATTTGCTCTTATGAATGATGAAAATTATTCCATGGAAATGTTAACCTTGATTTCTTGCTAAAATGATAACTTCGAATTTGCTACTCTGGGTATTCTCATCTTAGCCAATTAGAGTTTTTCCCAATTTATTAAGTTTTGTTTTACTTGTCCATAATTATGTTGGTTGTAATTAGTCTTTAATAAAAACTTGCATCAGCATTCTGTAGTGCTTGTAAGTACATTGTAATATATTTATACCCATTAACTTGATTTACAGTAAGTTAAAAGTTATTACTTTTACGAATTTCGGTAATAAAACTTCGTATTTCTTTTATTCATATACTGTTATCGTCTATCACAATAACCGAAAACTAAAGATATCATTTACGATTCTCAAGTTGAGTCAATAATCCCTTAAACATTTTTTTTTTTAATCATTTATAATAGTTTAAAAGAAAAGTTTTACCATAACTGAATACTATAAACTTAAGTAAGTTTTTAAGAAAAAGAAAAAAATTTTTTTTTCATTCTTAAACTCTATTTCTATGGAACATTCTCATGGATTTATATAAGTACAAAAACTGCTAAATATTCTTCCCTTCTATTTTACTGATTTCAATCTGTCTAGTATTTTATTTTCCACACAATAAAAAATTCCTTCAACCGTTTTCAACCATTAAGAAATGAAAAATAATTAAACTATTTCATGCAATACTTAAATAATCCTTTAAGTAATATTAATAAAAATAATTAGTAATAATTTATGGGCTTACCTCGTGAATATGCTTTGAAAATACCTGTAAAACACTAATAAACATGCCTATATATATATATATATATATATATATATATATATATATATATATATATATATATATATATATATATATATATATATATATATATATATATATATATATATATATATATATATATATATATATATATATATATATATATTTATATTTTATTTTTTTTTTTTTTTTTTTTTTTTTTTTTTTTTTTTTTTGATTTATTTTTTATTATGTAAGATCTATTATTATTATTATTATTATTTTCAATGTTACTTTAATAAATTTTCTTTTACAAATAATCTAGTGAAGTAACATTGGAAATGAATAATATTTTTGCTAAATGAATAAAAAATAATTTGTTTCCATACTAGTTAAAAATCTATTATTATAAGTGACTAAATTATACTTTTTGTATTTTGAATTTCAAAATAATATATTTATTAAAATTTCAGGGAACTCTTTTAAACATTTAAAATATTCTGTAATTTAAAAAAAAAAAAATCAAATAAAAACGACCAAATATTTCTTAAAATTTATTACTATGTACAATTATTATTATTGTTACATTAAAAATAAATTGCGAAATAAAAATTATTATAAAATTGAAACTTAAAAGCAAAGATTAAAATTAACTTCAGGTACTTGCATTTAGCAAAACAAATTATTTACAAATAAAAAAATTTGTAATTAATTCAAAATATATTCTTAATTCTACATTTATCCTATTTGACAAAGTTATTAAAATAAAATAACATCTCTCTCTATATATAAAAGTTTTCTAAGTCTAAAAATTAAGAATATTTTTTAATACTTCAAATATAATGTTCTTAATTATGGGATGTGTTCGGAGGCTCTCCCCAACACCTGAATGTCTCCTCTCTGCCAATCACCCTCTAGTATTAAATGTCGTACGAAGTCTTCATCGTCATACTGAACATCATAACAGGTACCAGCATACGTGGTACCATCCTCCGACTCCTCTGGCACTGTACCTGGGGCGGAAATACCAAGAACCTCTCCTGTACAGTAAACGTTTTCCCCATCAATATACCACTTATGACGAATCATTCGTCCGATGACGTCCGGATAAGATTGCTCCAAACGACGACGACGTTTTGGCCTTCCAGTTTCTCTTGGTTCCTCAGGTGGTGGTCTTTAGATGTAAATGAGGCAAAATAAGATAAAAAAAAGATAGAAAGGGCAGAAGGAAAAAAAGAAAAACAACAAAAAGAAAAAGAGAGAAATAAAAGAAACAATTACTTCTCAGCGTTCAAATTATTACTACATAAGCTTAAATTACTAATTTTGTTACTTTGATATCTCAACATAATTTATATTCAACAACCTTCTAAACCAAATATTAAATAAATGTAAAAGTTTAATTTAACCCAAACCTCAAAGTAACAAAAGTAACAATATACAAAAGCAAGGAAACAAACACTTACTGGAATTCTTCTTCATCATCATCATCGTCGTCGTCATCGTCATCTGCAACTGATATATATATATATATATATATATATATATATATATATATATATATATATATATATATATATATATATATATATATATATATATATATATATATATATATATATATATATATATATATATATATATATATATATATGTAATTAAAAAAAAAACTATCTAGCTTTGAAATATCTTTTTGAACTCTTACGTCTACTGTGCCTTCGTTTTCTGGTGTATGCACGCCGTGAGGTCTGAGGAGGTTGGTCTCCTTCTCCATGAACAAGACTGTTCCTGTAGGTAAGTAAGGGTTGCCAGTCTTCTCCACGAGAACTCGGCATTCCAGTAGCTATTCGACGATCCAGATAGGCCAGACTTGGGAAATAAAGAGTAAAATAAATCACTCAAATTAAAGTACAATAAATAACAATCAATAAACTAGTATTATTTTTACTTTGAATGAAAAAACTAAGATTTTGGAAATTAATAATTGTATATCAAGGCACAAGAATTTTGTTTACTTGGATTTATATAGTTAAAAATTAGCTCTTGGCAAAATCAGACTCCTTGTCATGGAAGAAAGAGATAAAACAAAAAAATAATAAAAAATAAAAACTTACACAACCCTTTTGTCTTGTTTAAGTAATTTGTTTGTGAATTCTGTCAATATTTCAAGGAAAAGAAGATTCGGTGGGGGCCCAGTAGGGTCGTTGGGGTTTTCCAGAGGGCTTACGGAAAATAATATTCCTTCACGGTGTAAAGCAGTAACAGCTTCCCTATTTTTAACTGCATCAAGACCAAAAGACAAAGCAAAACGTTTGGCCAGTTCCTATATTAAAAAAAAGTAGTAGTAGTATATATATATATATATATATATATATATATATATATATATATATATATATATATATATATATATATATATATATATATATATATATATATATATATATATATATATATATATATATATATATATATATATATATATATATATATATATATATTATAATTTTTACCTTTAGACTAAGAAAATCATCAGAACTTTTTTGAATTTTGGCTCCATCTTTTTGCAAGTCGCGAAAAATCATTGTAAGGGCCAAAGCCATCGTTCGCGCGCAATTTACTTTGTTGATTTCTCTGGCCTTCCCAAGTGTCGCTTTTATGATATCGCCATAATCATCATAGTACTGAAATGGAAAATAAATATTTTTAATTTATAATTTTATGATACATTGACATTTATAAAATTAAAATGAGATATTTTCAAGAAAAGCATATCGGCATATCAATATGTCTATATATATTTAGCCTAGTTTTAGACAACGATATTTTATAGCTATCAAAAGAGTTAACTTGTCCTCTATTTCATGCACATTTTGGACAGGGACTGTAATAGAGGGAATGTTGGAACAAAATGAAGTAGACAAGAATATTTAAGTTGAATACTAAACTATATATAAAATAAAATATACGAGTTACGTGTTAAAACTTACACGAACGTAATGCTTAAAAACATCTGCGGCGACTTTCGTTGGTAATACATTATAAACAATCAACTTGCAGAATGTTGCCAAAAAGTTTCTCCGTTTATGTAGCTCTTCAATTTTCTCGTGCTCGTTTTGTTCTTCAACTAATAAAAAAAAATTTAATGTAAATGCTATGAAATATCTAAGAAAACAACTGATGATGCATAACAACCTGTAATTGCTTACTTTCTGTATCTTCAATGAAAACATAATTTTGAATGAAATTATTCAAAGAATGTTGGAGGTCTTTGTCGGGTTCGTAGACCAAAGGTGCGAGAGCTTCTTTTGTTTTAAGCTGTCTGCTGAACACAATTAACAAGTCGCAGATTGTTAGGTAAGCCTGAACAGAAAATAATGAATCATCAATAAATTGTCGTTTTTATTCAAGATGAAAAAAATTACAGACCACAGTGGGGAAAAAAGCCCATTTTTTAAAATAATGTTTTTGATTTTGGTGTCACCTGGTAACTAAAATGTAGTATTTTAATATACCTGAAATATGGACAACCTTTTAATTCCAAAGATATATCCTTTTTAATAACTAAGTTTCCAGGGAAATAATAATATAAACCCAAAAATTAAAATTGCTCAAGTTAAAACAAAAGTTAAACTTAACCTGTGTTCTTCGATCATAAACACAATCTTGGGGTTTGTAAAAAACAGAACTATGAGCTGTTTTATAAATTTAGCATTACACTTATAAAACTATCTTTTAAATTATAATTAAATGGAAATGATTATTTGCAGTATTCTTTATCTCATATGCAACCTATTGAATTCCCTAAGGATAAATACAAAGCTAAATTAATACCTGTGAGATGACGGAAAACTACTTCAACGAATATGTACAAGTTTATGGGCAACAATTTAGAATACAACTTTCAGCTGGGAAAGTCCATCATATTGTCTCCATTAAACTGACTAATCTAAAAAGATAAACACTTACTTCTTCTCTAAATATTGAATTTTCTGAATTTGCTAATAAATTTTTGCATGCATCCAGGAAAAGTTGCACACGAGTTCGAAGAGCTTCTATAGCATCATGGGTACTAGCTCTCTTCTCCATTAAATCTTCAACTTGGTGCAACTCCCATAGAATGCCAAAGAAACAGGAGGAGATGGAGTATTTTGTTACCTAAAAAAATAACGGTTACAATTTAAGGTTTAATAAAAAACAATAAAGGAAAGTATATTTAAAAAGAAAAAGGAAACAAAGCCTGAGTGTATGATTAGAATTAACTAAAGCCAAAAGAAATGCCACATCAACTTGTCAATAATTGCACCTCTTCGGAATATAAGAATGAATGCAAAAACTTTCGATTTTTTATTTTATTTTATTTTATTTTTTTTTTGAGAGGGGGGGGAGGGGAAATTTTTAGAGATAGTAAAATCATATTAACAAGATTTTAATCATTAAGATACAAAATACCTTACTAGTTCTATAGATATTGATCTCTTTAAATAATTTTTAGTCCTAAAACCAAAATAACTATTTCGTTTCTAAAGTAGTTTTTTAAAAATCTTAGATGAAATAATCTACATGTAAACTGAAGGAGATATTTTTAGCTTTATAACCAAAATAACTATTTTGATTTATTTTATTTTTTTAAATCTTAAATGAAATAATCTACATGTAAATTGAAGGAGTAATTAATTTACCTCTTCTGGTAAAGGTTTACTGGCATCAATAATGTAAGTTATATTCTTGTAGAGTGAATCCCAAACGTTGCAAGATCCCATATTATGACATGAATAAAAAATAGACACCTTCTTTACAGAAGAAATCAAAGCAAACGTTTCGTCTTCGTCTGGTTCTTCTTCCTATAATTTAAAAAAAAAAAACAATTATTGAAGACTTCTTGTAATAAGTTATGCTTTAATTGTGTGAAATATTAAGAAGATTTTTACATTATTATGTCCACTTTATCATGACAGTGACATAAGAAGAATATGACAATATTAAGTTATATGAAAAGTTTAAATATACAAAAACACTATATGTTATATACCCCGTCGATGAGAGTAATGTATTCATCGTGAGCTTCTTTGTATTTACTGACAATCATATCCAAAAGAGATGACCTCGCAATATCGCAGCGCGAATAAATAGCAAAATCTTCATTGCAAAGGACTTCTAAGGTTTTTGCTGCGGTTTCAAGTACTTCCGTATCATTTTGCTTGTCTATCACATCTTTTATGAGTTTCAACAGTTGGTCAAGGTTCTTAAAAAAAAAAATAAAAAAAAAAAATAAAAAAATAAAAAAATAAATAAAAAATTACGGAGCAGATTTACAGATTTGTTTGATTTACACAGAGAATAAATTTTAATACGAAGTCAAATGTTTTTGTACAATACTCGCTCTCTCTTTCTCGATAACTTCTTACCTTTTCCTGACGACTATTTGTATATATTTCCAGTTCAAAATACTGTGGAATTACGAGCAAATTGGCTACTTTCTCTGGATCCGCAATGTATTTATGCAGCAACTGTGGAAGAGTTGGAATTAAGTGCTCTGTCAATTTAGTTTTATCCTCGCTCACTTGTTTGGATTCCTTGGCTGATATTGTAAGCTAGAAAGATTGGAAATAAGTAATAATATCTATATTCTTTGAACATATTAACTATATACTAGTGATAATGAGTGCGGATGTGAAATATTTGACATCCGCGAATGCGGGTATTTCATTACACATTTGAGTTAATGGTGATGTAGATTTTTTATAAAGGAAATATAAAAAACTATATAATTAATAGAGTCAGTTCAATTTCAAATAGAATATGTATCTTTAGAATTCCAAATGCGGATATAATGCATATCCTTCAATATTACTTTTACAAAAATACTTTTGTTTGAAAAAATAAATTTGACATTTTATACCTTTCTAGTAGGCCCTCTTCCAACAGGAGGGTCACCTGTGGCAGCCTGCTTAACACAACAAACCAATATTTCAATAAGGGACGTTTCTTGACGGTCATCCAATGGTTCTTCCTAATCAGTATGAAATATAGAAGTAAGAAATTGATCTTCATTAATTTAAGAGGTACAAAAATATGTAAACACTTAATACCTGAGGTCCTGGTTCTTCCAGAAGTAGATCTGTCATACACTCCCAATCTCTCATCATTGGATTGCTATCAATAAGAGAGTCAACAAGATACGAACCATGTTCATGAAGCTGTAAAGATTTATTTTTTAATATGAAGCTGAAGGTACAAAACTAATATTGAAAAACAACAGTAAGTTTTAATTTGGGATGGAGCGATACCAAAATTTTTTACCGATACCTAAAAATATGCCGATACCGATACTGAAAAAGCTGATACCGATACCGATACTTAAAAATATGCCGATACTTGCCGATACCGATACTTCACTCCATCCCTAGTTTTAACATATGTAAAGTAGAATATAAAAATATCTAACCTCCGATTCAATAAAAAACTGAACCAAATCTCGTATCAAAGGAGTGTTTGATTTCCTTTTTTTCCCTCGTTTGGTTCTCAAATTTGCAACAGCTTCTTCATCTGGGATAAAAAGTCTTTCGTTAAGAAATTCCCCTGCAGCCTGGGCCACTGCCCGATGAGAGGAATACACCAATTCATACACGTGTTCACAATCCTTGTCAGTAAGAATATCACGATGGTATTTCAATATAGATATAACCAATCTGACAGCCTGGACTGCTACATCATATTCTTTGTCTAGGGTCATAGCAACAATTCTATCTTTAAATTTACTAGTAAATAGTTCAAGCTTTCCTTTCAGTTCTTCACTAGCATATAAGGGCTGCAGGGCTTGCAGGCATTTTAAACGAACGTCCCCGACCTAACGGTAAAGCAAAATTAAGTTTTAGGAGACTTTGGAAGCTTCTATCAAATCAATTTATCAACAAAATTAATATCATATATAAAAATAATCCTATCCTATAAAATTATCTTAGAAAACAATTATGGCCAAACGACTGTTTTACCTTGTCATGAAGCGTCCAACCAATATATTTCAGATAACTGTCATCCAAAAAATTCTGATGAAATTTTTTCATCCAGCATCCAATTTCAGCCATACAAATAGATCTTATTTCTGGGAGTGTATCTCTGTAAAATAACAAAATATAATATGCATTAAATGTTAACATAAGTACTTTAAAAATGTGAAATATTTGTCAGCTATTCACATATATATATATATATATATATATATATATATATATATATATATATATATATATATATATATATATATATATATATATATATATATATATATATATATATATATATATATATATATATATATATATATATATATATATCACAAAGTACATCAAAAAGTAATAATTTTTTGAAACTTGTTCTATACTCTCCAATCTTACCTGTATCGATGTACAAATACAGATTTGAACATGTAGGTCAACATATTTTTTATTTCATCCATATTTTCTTCAAGTTCTTGACGCTTTGCCATAAGAGAATCAAGTCTATCAGCAGCTCTTCTTTCTCTCGACTATAAGAAAAAAAAAAAGAAAATAATGAATTACTATTATTAATAAATTTGTACATTTTGAATTAACTACATATGAAACAGTTTAACATTTGCCTTATTCAGCATATTAGGTTACTGGTATCAAGTGTTAAAATATAACTAGTCTTTTTTTATATAGAAAATCAACAACTAGTACAATTTACAATTCATATAAGCTAAGTAAAGATCAAATACAAAAAGAAAAAGAAAAAAAAAACTACAGACCATATTTTAAATTTTTAAAAAATCAGAAAGATATGCCCTCAAAAAAAATCAGCAAACTCAATATTTTTTTTTCAATTGTAGAATTTGTCTAGTTTTTACTATATTTCCTTGGTAGTGTGAGTACAACAGTTTCATAAATAACGGTGATTTAAATAATTTCATTTTCATATTTGAGGGAAGTAAAGTCTTGATTCATGAAGTTTTCCTACTTGCAATGTTGAAATAAAGTACATTCAAGAAAAATGCGGGGAATCTGCGATTTAACTTATAAATGTTGAAGGTTTAGAGAATTTGCTTTCCAATAATACCTTTAAAATTTTGCAAACATCCCGATCTTATCAGAAAGATTGACTACAATCTTTCCCAGATAAGATATTACCTCTTCCCAATGATTACTGAAACACTTATTTTAATCTAGTTATTACTGATTTTAAAAGTCTAATATTTAAAATAACTAAAGAGCAATGTAATAAATAATACAGTTTAACAATAAACAGAAAAATAAAGACTGTATTTTAGTTTTGGGGTGCCAACCCATATATATATATATATATATATATATATATATATATATATATATATATATATATATATATATATATATATATATATATATATATATATATATATATATATATATATATATATATATATATATATATATATATATATATATATATATATATATATATATATAGCGATTATGACATAAATGAAATTTTTTAACAACTACAAATGTAGGTTCTTAAAATTTTGGAAGATATTCCACATAAGCAAAAGCGGATATCTCAAACTTACTAATAATAACATCATTATTTTAATTCAAGACCACCAATCTTCTCCTCCTTTTCTCATTAGATGACATTTATTTATAATTAAGCTTAATAAATTGCATATATAATTATGGGGTTGGTTTGTCTGCCTGAAGAAAATTTAAATCTATGACTCGCGATTAAAAGACAATGGCAACTTTACATCTTTTTGATTGAGACAATCGTGATAAGCCAGTGTGATTTCTAACTGTTTCTATTTGCCAATGTTTTACTGTTCTAATAAAATAGGAAACACTAACCTGTGGCTCTATTACTTACAATGCTGAATTAAAATACCTTATAGGGAGTATAATCATTACGTTGCATATTTTACTGACAAAATGGATTAAGGAGTGTAAAGAGAGAAATTCGATACTGAATTCAATTTAAATAACTCAGGATACTCGGGCCCATTGTAGACACGGGTTCGGAACCAGGAAATATCGAACTTCCTATATATATAAAACGATTAGAGAGAATATTTTGAATTCCGAATGTTTGGAATGGGTCCGTCCTGGTAGTCAAGTTTGACAATTGAACCCAACCCCTTTTAGCGCTAATAAATGCATTTTATAATGAAATATATATATATATATATATATATATATATATATATATATATATATATATATATAATATATATATATATATATATATATATATATATATATATAATTATTATTTTCCTAAAAAAAATTAATAAATAAAATAACTGGATGGAAAATAGTTTTCACAAATTACAATGTCAGAAATATTAAATCTCGCAGATTTTGCATATTTCTTCTAAATGCTTTTTATTTCCAAACTGAGAGTAGGAGTTATGAGATAATATTCCTTTTCAGACCTTCATTATATTTTCTTATATAGATCATCTAAATTTCAAGCAATTATGTGATAACTATTAAGTTCTAATTACTAAGGAAAAAATGTGTTTGCAAAAAATTAATAAAAATTCATCAATATAAACGTAAAGGTAGTTTTTGTTTTTCGGTGTTGGGGTGCCAAAGACCAGTTATTTGATATGCTATTGACAAATTGTAAAAAACAAACCTACCTTTTGTCTCTCTGATTCATACTGCCTCTGAGTGTTGTCCAAATTGACTGATACAGTTAGGGCAACATCAACTAATGCTGTCATTAATTTCATGGCTGAAAAAATAAAAATTTATAAACATTGAAAAATTCAATTTTCTGTTATAAGGTAGTAAATTCAATTGCAAACAAATTTTTTAAAAACTTAACAGTAAATACTCCTTGCCCTAATTTTACGTTGAGCTTATACCACAGTATAAAACAACCATAATATCTAATAATTTTAAAAAAGGAATGGATATAAATAGAAATAAAAATAATGATAAAATATAACATTAAATAATGCAACAAATAACATCTACCTGCTAAAGTAGCTGTATGCCTGAAAGCTCTAACTTGGGAATCTGAGAGTCCAGTTAGCAGAGAGATTACGTTATCCATCAGATATTGATCATAAATAATTGAGTACTGACATTGTTTCACAAGCATCTGGACGAAATCACAGAAACTTGATCGGAATTTTTTCCACTGTTGTCCAGTTTGAATTAAAGGGTATTCTCCACTTTCCTAAAATAGGAATACAACATAATTGGAATATTCATTTGGGTAAACACATGAATTGAGGTGAAAATAATGAAAACAATACAAAAATTAAAAGGTAATTATGTTACTCACAAAAAATGTTTCACCAAGATAATAAATATTATAAATTATTTATTTGTTTAAAAAATTAATGTAATAATGATATAAAACTTTTAAAATCTGACAATTTGCAAATTTGAATTAAAAAATATTTGGTACAGTAAATATTATACTAAATGTTCCTTTTAACAATTCCAGTTACAACAAATGTCTGCGTGATCTTTGGCAAAGAAAATTTTTTTAATAGATAACTAAGGAAGATGTTGAAATCTAAATTTTCTCACAATTTCCAAAATTTTCAGCTTTAATTTAAATGTTTTTATTCTGTCTCCTAAATTTTTTTTCAGCTTAGGAGCCATTCAATTTGATTCCCACCTTATTATGGAGCAAGTGGACTTTGTTAGGTAGGTTACTACAAATGAATGAAAAAGATCAAGTAAATTTTAATCTTACTAATTTTATAATTTTGTGGGTAATATATTTATATATATATTTATTTATTTTTATTTTTTTTACCAATCATATCTTCTAGTACATATTATTCTTCAGTAAAACAAACTAAAAAAATAAAATCTTTTATTAAATCTTTTTTTTCCTTTTTGATATTTAAACAATTAAAAACTTACTTCATCAAACTCCTCTGTCATTCTACGAATAATTTCCGCATGTTCCATAGTTGCTTGCATATTTGATGAAATTTTTCCTTTGCAACCTGCAGCATTTATGAAAAATTGCATCAACTGAAGCAAAGCAGAATCCTTATTTTCTTTATAAGAGTCGATCCAGTCATCAATAACTTGCTGGAAAGGTGAAATAAGACTTTTATGTAAGGTGGCATACAAAATTGAAATGCGAATTAATAATAAATATAATAATAATGAAAGATAAAAACTGAATCATCCATACTAACCGGGAGAGAAACTCCTCCATTCCTCACTATGTAGTATAAAGATGATTCATCTTCAGCCAAGAGTTCTGATAATGGCTTCCTCCCCGGGCGACCACGTTTTCTCGGTGGTTCTCCTACTATCTGGTCACCAATTTTTTTAATTGTTGCTAAAGGAAGAAATATAAAATATTAGTGTCAAACGAATTTTAAATTCTACAAATATTTTCAAAAAAACTGTGTCCTACCAATTCTTCCACGACCTCTGCCCCTTCCCCTTCCACGTATTGATATGGTTAATCTGGGAATGGGTTCATATTGTTGCTGCTGATGTTCTTCTTCCCTCTCTTCTTCTTCCTCTTCTTCATCATCATCATCTTCCTCTTCCTCTGGTGGTTCTCCGGGTTCTGATTCTGCATCCTGTTCCATTTCTTCCTGTTCCACTCCTCCTCCTCCTCCTCCCTCAACTTCCATTTCTGTTTCAGTGTTTTGAGGTATTTCCTCTTCAACAGGTTGTGCAGCAGGCTGGAGATACAAAGTTGATAATGATAATAATAATAATAATAATAATAATAATAATAATAATAATAATAATAATAATAATAATAATAATAATAATAATAATAATAAATAATAATAATAATGCTGAACTGACAAGAAAAACTGCTAAAATTTACCTTTTGAACAAGATCCACAGGATGGTACTATATTAAAAAAAGAATAGGAAACTTAGTAACATGGCAATGCAAAGCTGTATGCATTTAGAAAAACAATTAAAACTTCGAATTCACAAACAATAATTTATGTACCGTATGTCCAAATGTTAGTTGTTGAAGGAAAAAAAAAAATATATGATATGAAGTTTTAAAAATGTTTGAAATATTAAGAACATTTCAAAAGGGAAGGGGAGAAAAGAAAAAAAATTAATATAATGATACAAAAAACAAAGTTTTTTAAGAAATCCTACAAAACGAAGCTATAAAAGTGAAATAACAACTATTTTGGAATAAGTCAGCAATATTTCTAACATATTTAGAATCCACAATGGCTGGCTTAAAATCACTATTTATAAGAAATGTATAAAAGTAAGGTAAAGGGAAAATTACAAATAAAGTGACAAATTATTGATCAAGTAAATGCAGTCAACAAATACACATAATAATAATAATAATAATAATAATAATGCAAAAGTCAAGTTACTGAAATCTTAAAATTTAGAACAAGTATTGTAACATTTTATAAAAAAGTACAAGATCTTTGAATTTAACTTATAAAAGAGATTATATATACAAACTTGGGTTTGCTGATACTGCGGAGTTGTAGATTCGCCAGTTGGTGTTGGTTGCATTATTCTCAATAAAATTTTGAGTTTGCTCGTACACTTGAGACTGAGCTGGAAAATTCGGAGGGGATGACTGAGCTTGTGTGAAATCTGAATGCCCATATATGGGTTGCTCATTTTGGGGAATAAGTTGATGCGATTCTTGAGGTATATGATGAGGGGATTGTTGATCATATGAAGGCTGATTGTAATTCATTTGGTAATCTGGACTATAATATACCCAAAATTTTAATATATATATATATATATATATATATATATATATATATATTATATATATATATATATATATATATATATATATATATATATATATATATATATATATATATATATATATATATATATATATATATATATATATATATATATATATATATATATATATATATAATATATATAATATATATATAATCCCAAAAATTGCAAACAAATGCGTATTTCCAAATTTCAAACTAAAAAAATAAAAAATAAATTATGATATGGTGATGAACTAAAGATATTTTTTAACATTAAACTATGAGCAACTAAAAAAAAATAAAATAAAATAAAATAAACTAGCTGTGCATTTACAGGATTTATACTTACTGGTGGACTGGTGTATCAGCTACAGGGGTATAAGCTGAATATGGAGTGTAAGGTTCGTTGATGTCTGAAACAGCAGGGGTCATTGGGGTCATAGGAGGGTCATCATACTCAGGTGGGGGTTCATCCATTCGGATGCGTTTACCACCTCGACGAAGCATTTTACAAAAATTTGTGTGCTAGCAAAAATACTAATAAAAATCTAAATTTTCTAAATAGTTATCAACATCTACAAAGTGAAAAAAAAAAAAAAAAAAAAAAATAAAAATTATAATATATATATATATATATATTATTATATATATATATATATATATATATATATATATATATATATATATATATATATATAATATATATATATATAATATATTAATTATATAATAATAAATAATAATTAGGGTACAATAATTAAATATGAAGTATGAATTATTAATTTTTTAAAAAAATACTAACTGGTGATGGGTTAAGAATTTATCATAGTGTAAGGATTAATATTGGAAGAACAAGATTAATATATATATATATATATATATATATATATATATATATATATATATATATATATATATATATATATATTATATATATATATATATATTATATATATATATATATATATATATATATATATATATATATATATATATATATATATATATATATATATATATATATATATATATATATATATATATATATATATATATATATATATATATATATTTAAAAAATATTTAAGTGAAATTAAAAAAACGAATGTCTCTATCTTCATTTCAGATCATATATTTTTAATTTCATAACACAGTACATGTTTCCTTCAATATTTTTAAGTTTTATTTAAAAGTAGACTGCCAGTTTCTTAAATGTATATTCCTAATGAACATTTCTGACTGTCTGTAATATTAGGGATGCTTAAAAAGAATAAATATACTGATATATCAATATTTGTTATTTTTCAAATATCAAAATGTGAATACAATAATACTTTCTTCTAATTATTAAATGACAAAATTTTTCATTTTGCCTTATAAAAATATTTCTTATTAATATATATATAATAATATATATATATATATATATATATATATATATATATATATATATATATATATATATAATATATATATATATATATATATATATATATATATATATATATATCTTAATTTTTCTTATATTTTGTTTGAAATTTTTTTATTATTTGACTGACTGAGCTGAAATTTTAAGGGTATATGTATTTTTTCCTGAAATTCTGAGTTGATTTCGAGCATTTTTCTGAGTCTATAACAGTTATTTGGACCCAAAGTTGACAAAAAAAAAATGAATAGCAGGGTCAAAACACTGGTCCACATGAGCTGAAAATTTGAATATTAGCCCCAATTTCTTGCATTGGTGGGAACATATTTTTGATATCATGTCTAGAAAAAAAGTTATAAGCATTTGAAATTTTTTTTGCAAAAATCATTCCCTTCAGTTGAACAACATTTTTTAAAAAATGCTCTGAACTAATTTTTTAATTTTTGGATATTGTTTAAAGGAGGGACAGGCCTACAACTTTTATTTAGTGCATTATTAAATGTTATTTGTTTGAAGTAAGATATAGCCTCTCAAACTTTGGGAATTTTTGAAATTTTGTTAAAAATGGACCCTTTTGAAGGCTATATCTCGAAACCAACTGATTGCATCTATAGTATAGAGAAGAATTTGTGACCCCATCCCTCCTCTATACACCAACCAAAAATAAAACATGTTATAGTTGTAGTTTTCTTTGTTGTTTTTTTGTTCAAAAAGGTGGAATATTTTTCAAAAAAAAATTTTTTCGATAGCTGGTTAGTTTTCGGCTTATAACATTTTTTCTATAACTCTCAGAACAAAAGTTTTTTTTAGAAGTTTTTGTACCCCATAGAATTCTAAATATTCAGTCCAAATTTCAGGATATTCCAAAAAGAGGTTTGGCTCCAACATTCATTTGAAAAAGGGTCAAATTTTCAACAAAAAAAATTAAATTATAGACTCAGAAAAATTGCTACACATGGACTTTTTTCATGAAAAAAACAATTTACACTGTAAATTTCAATAGAATCAGCTAAAAATTAAAAAAAAAATTGAAATTGGACTGTCCCCTTAAGTATAATTTGCCATTTTAAACCCAGCAGGCAAACTCTAGTTTTCCCTGATTTTTAGGCTTGGCCCTGGTCGGTTCATAAATAAGCTATTAATGTTAATTTAAATCAATATCTGGCCAAATAGTAAAAACCGGATATCCAGCTGGATATCTGGTATCTGGCTCTTGAAAATTGCCAGATATCCAGTATCCAGTTTTCCAGCAAATTTGCTATCTAACCCATTCCTAATATATATATATATATATATATATATATATATATATATATATATATATATATATATATATATATATATATATATATATATATATATATATATATATATATATATATATTTTTTTTTTTTTTTGCAAATTATGGCTTTCAGATTTTAATTTAAGTTTTGGCAATACTTCTAATTATGGCATCTATGATTCATCAATTTTGGCAATCATGGCTTTGTGTATACGGTATTTTATTTTGTCACATTTGAAAGCCTCAATGAAAGTTTTGTTCGTGTTGAAAACGGATATCATTGTTGAAAAGTATAGATATTTGCCAATTGAATAAATGATGTTATTCATTTTTTTATTCTGTGCAAAAATAGTAAAAATGGGTTTTAAGCCACTCTGTCAAAGAATGATCCCAAATCATTTCCTGCTCTTAACTTTATCCAATTTACTAGATTTCCTATTTGGTTTGTGGTAAAAATTTGATCCAACACAACCTCACTATCTTCACTATATTGAAAATATAAAGTCAAAATATGTTGGAATGCATTCTACATACACTTTTACATAATAGAAAAATAAAAAAAAGTACATACAAAAAAAAATTAAAAATAATATTTATACTACAAAAATGAGAATGACTCTACTGATTGTTATTAATTAGATTTAGTATTTAGCAACCTTCAAACATTACTGTTAATATTTTTCTTCAGTATTTAGTAACTTTCCAACATTGCCAATACTATTTTGACAGTAAAGTACTTTAAAAAATTTCTACAACTTACAAAATTAATTTTTCTATTATATTGCTTAATAAAATTTATATATATATATATATATATATATATATATATATTTTTTATTTATACATCACACTGTATCCCGCATAATGCAGGGTGGCGTCGTACATGGGAAGACAAAAAAAAATGGTTAAAAGGAATCCCAGACCCTAGAACCATGCGAAGAACTATTCTTCATGATCCAGCCTTGTCGCCCAATCCAATCTCGTGTTTTAAATTTTAAATTCGTAATGCTAATGTTGAAATTTTCACTTAAGTCGAAAGTATGTTATTTGAAACTTTTGTTGCTCCTCCACAAAATTTTGATAATAATTTAATTGCGATTTATTTAATTTTGCTTTATGAAAATATTTTTAAAAAATTATTTTAAAATAAATCTGTTATTATTTTTAAGTTCGAAAAATAATTTTCTTTCAGTACAATTCTGCAGCGTACTTTAAACAATCCTTCCAATTTACTTCTCCTCTTCTCTTCTCTTCTCTCTTCTCTTCACTTTTCTTCTCTACTCTTCTCTTCTCTTCCATCTGAACCTTCTATCTTTTCTTTTCCCTTCTGGTTTAAGTACCTCCACTCACGACGACAGCCAAATCATATATTTTTTTTATTTTTTTCCTAAATAACAAATTAAAAAATAAATTTTTTAAAGCTCCAAAATTATCATTATCAGATTTAGCAACATGGTAAGTACGTTTGTAGATCTTTGAATAGAACAATACATCTTTGCAGCAGATATGTAGACCATATTTTAAAAATTAGTAATTTTAAAGTTTTTTATCTTTTTAATTTAATTATATTATTTTTTCTTACAAAATTATTTTTCATTCGTCAATTAACCCCCAAAAATTAAATTCTGATCATTTCATCTTTATATCATTTCATATTTCATCTGAGACAAAAAAGAAAAGTTTGCCTATTTTTAAAAATTTAACTTTTGTATATTATATATATATATATATATATATATATATATATATATATATATATATATATATATATATATATATATATATATATATATATATAAGGTTAAGAAGCTTTCTGACCTTCGATATTTGGAAAATATCGATATATCGAAACATTGATATGCCAATTCAAATTTTTTTATATTTGTGTTATTATTATTTAGTTTTCATTTCATGTATGCCTATTATTCTAATTATTTTTATAATTATTATTATTCAGTTTTCTAGTGTACTTCGTTCGACTTATCATAACCTGAACTACCGAAGTTGCCGTAAAATAGAGGCCTAACCTATACAAGAGCGTTGCTGCGAGATGAGGCCTACTGCCATATTACACCACACATACTCACATAATATATATATATATATATATATATATATATATATATATATATATATATATATATATATATATATATATATATATAGCTTACATGTTACAGAAATCTGTCCCTATCTTGGTTGAAAGTGTGAGAAAAATACAAACTTCTCTGCAAAAGTTGTCAATCACTGTAGTTTTGAAAATTTGAACTAATTTAAAATGTTTTTGCAAAAACATTGCAAGAAGACACCAATCTGTAGAACAAATTAAACTTATGTCTTGAAGATTCATCTTAAATGACCTCTCACAATGTAACGGAAAGTTCAACTAAGCGAGTTTAATTTTAAAAATTACGATATAAAGGATATCGATTAAAATCGAAATTTCAAAATATCGATATAAAAAATATCGATATATAAGGTCAGAAAGCTTCTTAACCTAAGCCTATATATATATATATATATATATATATATATATATATATATATATATATATATATATATATATATATATATATATATATATATATATATATTTATCAAATTATGCCCTACAAGATATAGGCGTTTATCAAAGTTCTGGCAATATTAAAATATTAAAAGTTATGATTCATCATTTTTGGCAACCATGGCTTTGTTTATATCTTATTTTGTCCCATATGAAAGCCAGGATGAGTTTCGTTCATGTTAAAGACATATTAGTGAAAAGTATAGATATTTGCTACTTGAATAAATATCACAGGCCTCTCCAGGTAAGCTTAGTTCGATTTATCATAACCTGAATGACTGAAGTTTGCTGTGTGATACATTCCTAACTGATTGTTGGAACGTTGCTATTATATTAGGCCTACTGCCATATAACACTATATATATATATATATATATATATATATATATATATATATATATATATATATATATATTATATATATATATATATATATAAAGCAGTAGGCTTGTATGCCACAGCAATGTTAAATAAATCAGTTAAGCTTGTATCACACAGAAAACTTTGGTTGTTCAGGTTATGATAAGTCGAACTAAGTATGGAAGAAAACTAAATAATAATAATAATAATAATAATAGGCATAAATGAATAAAAGCTAAATAATAATACAAATATCAAAAAATTTGCATTGATATATCAATGTTTTGATATATCAATATTTCTATATATCAAAGGTAGTACATTGCAAAAAAATAACAGAACAGTCAAAGGACAAATATGGCAACCTGCAACCTGATATTCAATTGGTTTTCCTATTTTTGTACAAAAAGGCCAGTCGAAGAACAATTGCTTCACTATTTGAAGTTAAAATATCAGTTTTTTTTCTTTTTATTATATATTTACATTACTCTTCTGTGAAAGAAAATTATGTGTAGAATGCATTTAAACATTTTGATTTTATATTTTCAATATAGTGAAAAATAGAGGTTCGTGCCAGATTGAATTATTACCAGTTTTTTTAATTTTTTATAATGTATTTTTATTACTTTTCCTTTAAGTAAAAGTGTGTTACAATGCATCTTAGCATATTAATCTTTATATTTTCTCAATATAGTGAAAATACAGAGAGGTTGTACTAGATCAACTTTTTACTCTTTGTAATTTCAATATATTAAAAACAAAAAAAGGTTTAGTTGAACCAAAGTACTACCTAAATTAAATTTGTAAATCAAATACCAGTCATTCAAACCACAATCTATTCAAACCTAATAGCAACTTTTTAACTTCTTTGATCAGAACAGTTTTGAGAGGCCAATGTGGCTTCCTATCTTATTGAAACGGGCCAAATTCGTGAATTTATAAAGTACAATTGTAGTTTCCAAGAGCACTTCGAATTTTTATGCTTCTAAAAAGTTGATAAAATATATATGGCACTTCAAGATAAAACCATAATAAAACTAACCAAAACATTTAATTAATCCGAATTCCGAATTCGAAGATAGTTTTGTTTCTCCGCTTTTTTTTCTTCTTCTTCTTTTTCTTTTCAAAATATATTTTTTTTTTTTTATGTAATAGAAATTGCCAGGTTGCCGCACAAATTTCTGAAAGATCACTTTTCGCAATTTCGAAGGGAAATTTGTTGAAAAGTTTTTAATAATGTTTTACTAAAGTTTTAATATTCTTATTTCTTGTAATATATTATAACTGTAATTTCTCTATAAATATTTTAATTCATATATATATATATATATATATATATATTATATATATATATATATATATATATATATATATATATATATATATATATATATATATATATATATATATATATATATATATATATATATATATATATATATATGTTCCTATGTTGATTATTGATCAAGTTGAGTTGGGGATTTATTAATAATTGCAACTGATTTGACTTATTTTGACTTTACCTGTTTAACAGGACCTTTTTTTTTGCAGAGTTTGAGGGTTCTTGCGGAACGCAAAATTTTCAAATCCTATTTTGGCTAAATTTCCATGTTTTATTAAGAAAATTATTTATTCTAATAACTTTCACTAAAAGCTTTTATCCAAGAATAATTATCTTCGGAACAGTAAATCTCCAAGTTCCCCTTTATTTTAACTATTTGCAGAACATTTTAAATGGTGAATTCATTTTTAGTATTGTATTTTTATATATTGCATCTTATTTAGGCTATCTTTCTAGAATAGGATTAATTCTTAGGAAAGCAGTCACAGTACTACTTTTAAGTCTTTCTGGGGTTTCTGTATCTCAGAGAATCCCAATATATATATATATATATTAGTGATGGCATCCGCATCCGCATCCGCATGCGCGGATGCGGAACATCCGCACAAAAATCAATATCCGCATCCGCATCCGCATTTTCGAAAATTCAACATCCGCATCCGCATCCGCACTTTCGGAAATTCAACATCCGCATCCGCATCCGCATCCGCACTTTCAAAAATTCAACATCCGCATCCGCATCCGCATCCGCACTTCTCCAAAATTCGACATCCGCATCCGCATCCGCATCCGCATCCGCAAATTAGAAAATATGACATCCGATCCATCACATATATATATATATATATATATATATATATATATATATATATATATATATATATATATATATATATATATATATATATATATATATATATATATATATATATATATATATATATATATATATATATATATATATATATATATATATATATATGCGAATTGTAGATCAAGAGTGAGGGTGAAGAGAGAACTATCGGATTGGTTTAGCATAGGAGTGGGATTGAGACAGGGGTTTGTAATATCTCCATGTTATTTAATCTATTGATGAATGGTTTACTTAGAAAAATGGAGAGAGAA
>SEYY01018550.1:60000-62500 GCA_009176605.1 Armadillidium nasatum | reverse complement strand
CCACTTCAAGGAGCCATGGTATTCTCTATAGGAGCTTTTATTCAGTGAATATTAACATATTTTTTAATTTATTGTTTGGTTGGCTCCTAAATCTACTGAAAATTTAGGCCCCCAAAAAAGTATTGATATATTTTACTTTGTTGTATGTGCCAAAAGATTCCCATTGTATGCTGTTAAAACTGGAATTAACCCCTTAAAGATTTACAGCATATTGCAAAAATTGTCCTAACGAATCGTTGGGACAAGTGGCAAAAATGTTACAAGTAAAATTTTCAATGGAGAAAAGACATGCTAAGCATAAAAATCGCTTCACCTATTTTTATTATTTAAATATAAAAAATTTGTTGTGACATTTTTGCCACTTGTCCCAACGAATCGTTAGGACAAAATTTGCAGTGCATGAACATTAAAAACGTGACGAAAACACAGCTTAACTAATATTAAAAGATGTAGTCAAATAATGTTTGATGTTTAAGCATTGTACTATCGAAAGTTTTCAAGAATGTATAAATGATGTAAGACATTTATTTAAATCAAAGGTTTTATTTTACACATCGTACGCTGTCACAAGTTACTTCTGATTCGTTCATTAAAACATCTATAAACTCTCTTTTTAAAGTCTGTATATTACTAAACAGTGAATGATTGATGCTAGGTTGGAATGATCATATAATAAATTCAAATAGAGGTAGCTACACAGGTGAACTTCAGTAGGTTACAAGTATCAAATTTTATAGGTTCTTTCAATCGTGTTCAACAAAAGAAAATGTTTATAATATCACTTATTAATAACTATACTACAGGGTTAGATACCCAGTCCTTTTAATTACAATGCTGGAACGAAATTTACTTGAAATAATGAAATTCAAAAATGCTTTAGGATAAGGTCTTCAGAGGACGGATTAATGGAGATGCTACTCTCTCTGACAGAGTGAAAACCCCTCCAGGGAGTGTGTAAAGGGTGAAAGATATAATTATATATATATATAATATATATAATATAATATATATATATATATATATATATATATATATATATATATATATAATATATCTTCTTGAAAGTGAAAAAAAAAAAACTTGTGATCACTTTGGAAATCTTTCTGCGCGATTTTTAAACCACAAAAACTTTTCTCTTTCCTTTAAACGTTACATTAACGCATGCTTAAAGAACAAATAATGCATGTAGGTTATATATAATAATATATATATATATATATATATATATAATATAATAATATATATATATATATATATATATATATATATATATATATATGTATATGTATGTATGTATGTATATTTCCTCCATTTGGATTGTGAAGCTTATTTTGCTTTAATTTCCCCTGACATTAGAAAAGCTCTTCAGAGTCAGTTACAAGGTCAATTTCTGGGAATCTAAAGTGTATATATATATATATTATATATATATATATATATATATATATATATATATATATATATATATATATATATATATATATATATATATATATATATATATATATATATAATATATATATATATATATATATATATATATATATAAATGGGTAGGAAATAGTGATTCAACCAATGACATCAGAACCAAGATCGAATGCGCGGGAATTATCTAGAAATAGTTTACCATCTCTCTTAACCAGCTGTTTGCTATGCATAGTTATTTTGGTAATTAACCTCATGGAGGATAATAACTTTATGAAACATATTTGCCATTGCCTACTGTATGAGTTTCGAAGGAAAAGTACCGGTACAGAAGCAATGAACAACATTTGTGAGGTGTATTCGAATGCTGTGAGAACTCGTACATGTCAGCTGTGGTTTAAAAGGTTCAAAAATGACGATTGTGACATATCCGATAAGATTCACTCAAGAAGTTCTTATCCTCCATGGAGTTAATTGCCGACAAAAATTATGAATGACGCACAGTCGGGTAGAATTCTATTTCTATGCAATTCCTGCCCATGCATTTGGCGATGGTTCTGACGTCACTAGTTGAATCCCTATTTCCTATGTCGGTTCAACTTTTTAATACTCATTATCTTGTATGCTTTTCCAACGGAGTTCTTCCGAAGATACATTTGTTTTGTGTCGCCATCATAGTATAAGATGAATATACTTAATGGTGAAAATGCTAAACAAATTCTAAATTTAAGACATTCCTCTAATTCAAATATAAAACGATCTATTCTAACTTCTGTTCACAAATAAATGAGCACAAGGGGAGAGCGATTATTTAATGCGTGATTTGTTTGGCCTTCGTTCCACATAAGGGTTAAAAATTCACATATGGTAAATACTTGTCTCATTTACGTTAGGTTAGGTTAAGTTAGGTTAGATTAGTTTTTTTCCCATATGTTTTTCCTTTTATATATATATATATATATATATATATTATATATATATATATATAATATAATATATATATATATATATATATATATATATATATATATATATATTTTAATTTTGGCAATTTTATTCGAAAGAAACGGTTCAT
>SEYY01018550.1:42500-45000 GCA_009176605.1 Armadillidium nasatum | reverse complement strand
AAAAATAAATTTGTTAATAATAGTTAGTTTGTATTCTAAAGAAAGCAGAGCATACAGTGGCCCTAATTCTCTCGAATAGCTGAAGATAAATGAGAAAAACTATCAGTTTACTCCGCTGTGTCTAGAGTATTCTTCCTAGAAGTATCCTGAGCGAATATTTGTTTTAATGGTGCAACTTTTGTAAAGTTGAGAGTAGAGAGCTAAATGTAGAGAATTTCACAGAACAGAGGTGGCTGGAAAGATGGAGACGCCACAATGGACAAGACTGGAGTTTCCAGCATCCATGAAAATCTCAATAAACTCAATTATGAAAATGCAAATAAATGTTTTATTTTATATAATTCATTTAATAAGGTTCAAATACTAAATGAACTATGATAATGTTGTGGCAGAACTGTAGTATAGGACTAACTCAGTAGTCTCCAAGAGAATTCCCTCTTTCTAATAGGCAATTCCTGAGGTACAACCCCTTCTCTCCCCTTCCCCCCTTCCCCCAAAATTAACCTATTGTCCAAAACATTAAGCATCCTATTAGTAATTTAGGAATTTAAAATTTAAAATTAGTTCAAATTTCAAATTAAAAATGACTTCCATCTGTACAATTTAAAATTATTTTATTTATATAAAGAATTTTTTTATAAAATGTTAAAGTTTCTCATTCACTATCAAGCGGATGTAGAAATAAAAGGTTCGCATCCGGGAATATTAAAATCATAATAAACACACACAAACACACACACACACACACACATACACACACACACACACATATATATATATATATATATATATATATATATATATATATATAATATATATATATATATATATATATATTATATATATATATATATATATATTTTTTTTTTTTTTTAATTTTTACAGTTCATCACCACTCACGGGCAGAGCTCTTTTCAAGAAGGAGGCACAAACAGATAAAAAAGAGGGAAAAAAACCAACTCAGACCCGAACCTAACGCATATCTCTCAGGTGGGATCAGACTGAAATCTTAAAGAGAGGAAGATTAAATGCTGAAGGAAAAATAGATAAATGGAGAAAGTTCCACAGAACAGGGGTGGCTGGAAAGAAGGAGGCACCACAACGGGTAAGTATCCACACAAAAAAAGCACGAATGCAGGGCACCCCTTGTGCAACGAGGCAACGCAATGGTGGAGGAATGCGAGAGGCCAGTTCCCTCGAACTCCTGCCATTGTAGTACTTATTGAAAAGATATAGTACACCAACGTCACGTCGCAGAGATAGAGAGTCAAGAGAGTCTAAAAAGTAGTTGACTATTTATTAATCTTTTAGCTTTAGACTCAACCCTATCCAGGAGAGTGGAGGAACTGGACTCCCCCCAAATTTGAGAACAGTACTATGTTTAGACCAAGAATGTTAATGTTATTTACAGGTGAGACGGGAGAGACATCGAAGAAGATAGGAAGGTTGAGAGATGTTTTGAAAGGGAGATATGAAGAAATTGAGTTTTTAAAAGAGTAGAATATCACAAGGTTGCTATGATTTCACCGGGAAATCCGATCCAGATCGACAAGAATAGAATTGGAAAGTCGAAGACGAGAAGCAACTCTAGAAGCAAAAGTGCAAATGATTTGAAATGAGTGGAAGAATGTAAAGTTGAATCATCAGCATAAGAGTGGACAGAGTTAGAAATGCAGTTGAGAAGATCGTTAATGAAAAGAAAGTATAAAGTTGGAGATAAAACAGAACTCTGAGGAAAACCACAGTTGTCAGGAAAAGAGGAAGAGATCGCTCCATCTACAAGTACCGAAATGGAGCTATCTGAGGGAAATTTGTCAAGAGCAAGCAAAGAGAAGGAGGAAACCCAAAGGAAGAGTTCATGGAGAGCAGCGACGCAAGTCAAACCATGTTAAAAGCCTTGGATATGTCAAGCCCCACCACTCGAGACTTCCCGAAATCCCTAAGAGTAGAAGACCATAGATCAGTAAGATGGGAAAGTGTGTCATCAGTTGACCTCGAACGTCGAAAGCCATGCTGATGATCTGAGAGAAGAGACTGAGACTCCAAATGATTCGAGAATTGAGAGTTGAGGGGAGTTTCAAAAAATTTTAAACAGAACACAAATAAAAGCTATAGGTCGATGGTTAGAAGGTCAGAGTGGCCATCTTTTTCTGGGAATCGTCTGAACATATGCGCGCTTACAGAACTGAGGAAAAGTATTAGCATTAAGGCATAGAGGGTAGAGCTGAACGATCGCAGGTGCTAACCCGGAAGAACACTCCCTCAAAACACGAGGGGGAATGACATCCCTGCCACTGGCCTTCCTGACGTTCATAAATTTCAGGATCCCATGCACCCGATTATGAGTAATCATGGGTAGAGACGAGGAACACCTAAGAGGAGGAGTAGGAGGAGAGATGCCAGAATCGAGCAGGGTGAAATTAGATGTAAAAAGGAGGCCGAATAGATTAGCTCTTTCAGAGGGAGTATTAGCAACAAAACCACTAGAGCGAATAAGAGG
>SEYY01018550.1:35000-37500 GCA_009176605.1 Armadillidium nasatum | reverse complement strand
TTATTATTATTATTATTATTATTATTATTATTATTATTATTATTGTTATTATTATTATTATTATTATTATTATTATTATTATTATTATTATTATTATTATTATTATTATTATTATTATTATTATTATTATTATTATATTATTATTATTATTATTATTATTATTATTATTATTATTATTATTATTATTATTATTATTATTATTATTATTATTATTATTATTATTATTATTATTATTATTATTATTATTATTATTATTATTATTATTATTATTATTATTATTATTATTATTATTATTATTATTATTATTATTATTATTATTATTATTATTATTATTATTATTATTATTATTATTATTATTATTATTATTATTATTATTATTATTATTATTATTATTATTATTATTATTATTATTATTATTATTATTATTATTATTATTATTATTATTATTATTATTATTATTATTATTATTATGATTTTTATTATTATAATTATTATTTCCAGTTTAATTTTACTATATTCAAACTATTACATCATAGCCATCATTCAACAGAGTGAATATGTAGCAGACGCAGACAAGAGAAGAGAATACGTTTCGGGTTTCACTGGCAGCGCTGGAACCGCGGTGATATTGTCAGATGGTCAAAGAGCTCTTTGGACGGATGGACGCTATTTTTTGCAAGCTGACGACCAACTCGACTGTAATTGGATTCTTATGAGATCGGGAAATGATGGCGTAAGAAAACTGAATGGGACTTAAAGGAGTTGAGTCTATATTTGAGACTAAGTTCTAAACTTCCTTTAACTAAAAACTAAAGTTTCTTGTTTTTAATTATTTTTTAGGTACCAACAATCGCCGAATGGATAATTTCTGAATTGGGTCCGGGGACGATTGTTTCCATAGATGCAAGATTAATCGGGTACGATACTTGGCTGAGCTTCGGTGAAGATCTCTCAGGTTAGTAGTTTGCTCAGAAAATGATTTCATGTTTAGCATTATGTAATAACAAATGGTAATTTTGCAGTATATATATATATATATATATATATATATATATATATATATATATATATATATATATATATATATATATATATATATATATATATATATATATATATATATATATATATATATATATAATATATAAATATATAACCATAAATATGAAAGAGTAATAATGCAAAATCTGGGTATAAAATTCAACTAACAATATTCTCCTATTAAAGAATAAAAATTTAAAAAAAAAATGAATAAAAAAAAGAAAAATTTTTGAAAATATATAAATTTTCAAATTTAAAAAAAAAAAATTTTTATTTTATTATTAGTTTTTTTATTTATTTATTTTTTTTTTTTTTAATTTTAATTTTGTAATCTGTAAATTTCTAAATTAAATTATATTAACGTTTGGTATGATAGTTTCTAGCAAAAAAGTTAAAAATATTTCGACCTATAAGCGAATTGATAAGATTCGTTCCACTTTATTTATCTTACACTAGTTAAAAAATATACTTACTTTGTTTTAGATAAAAAATGTTTACTATTTTTTAGTTAAAAAATGCTTAATTTTTTTTTTTTTTAGATAAAAAATTTCACTTTTTTTTTTTTAGACAAAAAAATAAATTAAATAAATAAATGACATTTACATTAGATAAGAGTAACGATATGATATGCGATAGCCGTATATGTTACATGCTACAAAGTCAAATGTGCCAATATTTAGGAAGCGACAAATTCGAATGCACCAATGTGCTGCATGAAACAAAATCCAATGCGCCATATTTCTGACATGCTACAAAGTCGAATGCGTCATATTTTTGACATGCATGTTACAAAACCGAAAACGCTGTAATGTTTCATGTGCAACACATATGGTTCATATGTGGTGCATGCAATAAAGATTAGAACCACTAATATCAAAGATATTTTCAATTCAAAAATGTTTTTGGTTAAAACTAATCAACGTAAATAATATATAACTGATAAAGAAAAATAAAATAAATTAAAAACAAATAAATAAATAAAAAAATAAATTTTAAAAAAGAATCCTGTAAAAATTAATAAAATAAATCACCAAAATAATATATAAGTGATAAAGAAAAATAAAATAAATTAAAAATAAATAAATAAATAAGAAATAAATTTAAAAAAAAAATCCTCTAAAAATTAATAAAATAAATCACCAAAATAATATATAACTGATAAAAAAATAAAATAATATAAAAAAATAAATAAATAAATAAATAAATAAATAAATAAATTTAATGTAAAAAAATGCTGTAAAAATTAAGTAAATTAATCACCAAAATAATAACTGATAAAGAAAAATAAAATAAAATAAAAAATAAATAAATAAATAAAAAACAAATTTAAAAAATGCTCCAAAAATAAATTAATAGAGACCATATTTTCCCCTTGCAGCCCACGATATTGTTTTGTATCCAGACCAAATTTTAGATGGAAATAATCTTGTTGACCTTCAATGGAATGAAGATGGAAGAC
>SEYY01018550.1:30000-32500 GCA_009176605.1 Armadillidium nasatum | reverse complement strand
CTCAAATGAAGGAGACGTACTTGTTTTAACAACACTTGACGAAATCGCTTGGACGTTGAATCTTCGTGGCTCAGATATTCCCTTTAACCCAGGTACTCTTCATTTATGTGTGTTTGTGTGTGTGAATGCGTTGGTGAGAGAGATTGTATGTGTGTGTGCTTGTGTGAGAGTTTTTGTTAGTTGCACAAATGATTAGTTTTAATTGTTTTCTGAAAGTTGAATCTGGTTTTTATTTTGTTCTTTTCAATATTTTTTTTTTTTTTTTTTTTTTTTTTTTTTTTTTTTTATAAATCTCATGAAAAAAAAAATAAAATAAAAAATTTTTGTTCAAGTAATTAGTTTTTTATATATAGAATTTTATAGCTAAAAACCTCAGAATCTTTTAGACTCATTCAGTCCTATCGGCACTTAGTTTAGTGGTTCCTGGAAGATGTTGTCCTAAGCCTTAAATTCTGCAACATATTACCAATAGCTATCCATGATTAATATTCTTATTAATGTATTCTATGAAAATAATAAAAAATTCAAATGTTACGAGAAGCAAATTTATAAATCTAAATATTTACGTTAAAAATGACAAATATCAAGTTAAAAAAAAAAAAAATAATAATTTTTAAACTAGGGGTGGGCAACCTTTTCGAGAGTGCGTGTCAAAATCGGCAGAATCTGTGACACAAAATTTTCTACTTGCAAACCAAAAATTTTTAAGAACATAATATTATATATATTTTAAATATCTGAAGAACTTTTATACATTTGAATGACTAAAACACAATAAAAGGTTATAACAAATAATCTATTGCTGATTTTAAATAATTTGTAAATGATGTACAAAAAAAAAAAAAAAAAAAAAACCTGAACCTTTGACACTTTAAAAAAAAAGTAGAATTTTTTTTTTGACGTGCCAGAAAAAAATTTATCTGCGTGCCACGTTTGACAAGCGTGCCATTGGTTGCTCATGCATCACTGTTATGAACCATTTCTTTATTTATCGTTTATATATTTCCAGATGTTTTAAGTGCATCGATAGGGAATGTATATTTTTAACTACTAGTGGACAATTGTGATAATTAAAAAAAAAAAATTATTATTTTTATCATTTATTTATACACTTATTAATTATTATTATTATTATTATTATTATTATTATTATTATTATTATTATGTTATTATTATTATTATTATTAATATTACTATTATTTTTATATTTATTAATAATAATAATATTATTGTCATTATTTTCAATTTACTTTTCATATGCCCAAAATAATTTAGTTTAAATAAAAATAAAATTTCCCAATTTTCTGGTAAATTAAATTACTTAAAAACATGCTTAGCTGAGCGAAATTTTCTCTCAAAATGTGATTAAAGACCTACGTGATACGTGATTTCAGCAAAAATCTTATATATATAGTATATATATATATATATATATATATATATATATATTATATATATATATATAATATATATATATTTATATATATATATATATATATATATATATATATATACCGCGACGGTACAAAAGAGGATCACAACGAGAAGGCTCATTGTTGTTCTCTTTTGTACCGTCATGATGTGGTGGTAACGCTATCTTTTATATATATATATATATATATATATATATATATATATATATATATATATATATATATATATATATATATATATATATATATATAATATTTTCAGAAGTTACTTAATAATAGATAAGGGGAATGAAACATCTCCTTCTGTTTCCTTTTTTGTTCCTGACATTGATGTAAAAGTCCCGCAGGAAGTTTTGGATGAGTTAGGAGTTGGCAATTGTGTTTCAGAAAAACCTTGTGTGACGTAAGATATATATATTATATATATATATATATATATATATATATATATATATATATATATATATATATATATATATATATATATATATATATATATATATATATATATATATATATATCTGAGACCTCTAGTGATAAAGGCATAGTACAATTATTAATAAGTAATTCAAATCAATGTTATAAATTTTGGTCAATTTTGAATCCATATTATTGCCGCAAAGAGAGTAAAATAAATCTAAAATAGCTTCGTAAATAACAAAAACTTATTTTGATAACCGCAAATATTTTCTACTATTTTATTTATTTTATTTTCTATTATTTTATAATTTTATTGTTTTTTTTTTATTTATTTATTTTCTTGAAAAACGTTTTACAGAAAAAACGATAACATTTGTTCAAAAAATTGGTTAATTAATGACGTGGTAACTAAAATGTTTAGAATAGGCAACTGTCTAGAACAAGATTATTTCATTAGAAAATAGTCGTTGAAGTTTGATTTTAAACTCAATTGCAAAATGGCTTATCCCCGTTTTGTTTATGAATTTCTCTATCTATCTGGCCTACTGTATATATATATATATTCCGTGATAAACAGATAAAGGGCCATAGGATTCCATGAAAAACGTTAAAATTTGAAAAAACTCAAATTTAGTTTCAATATCAGT
>SEYY01018550.1:22500-25000 GCA_009176605.1 Armadillidium nasatum | reverse complement strand
TTTTCTTTTTCTTGGAGGGAGGTGCTCTAATTTAACAATCGAGAAAACATTATTTCTTATCGCGTTAGTCATTGATTCACGCACACATACACTCACACACGCACATACATGCATGCATACATACATATATACATACTTTCCTCATTAGTAAATATACGAGTAGTGACGAACCTCATTAAGAATTTGCGTTAAATAATAAAATACGATTTTCAATGTTTTTACGAATGAAATTGTTTCGCTGAATTTTTTTTCCGTTTTTTTTTTTTTTTTTTTTTTTTTTTTTTTTTTTTTTTTTTTAATGAAAGAAAATATTAAAAAATAAAATCAAAGAGAGAGAAATTGTGACATAAAAGTGAATTTAATTGACAAATATTTTTTTATTGTTATTTTTTTTTTTTATATTCTTGGAAAAAAATAAAGTAAATATTAAATATATATATATATATATAAATATATATATATATATATATATATATATATATAATATATATATATATATATATATATATATATATATATATATATATATATATATATATATATATATATATATATATATATATATATATATATATATATATATATATATATATATATATATATATATATATATATATATATATATATATAATCTCCTCTGGTAGGCAATGGTCAGAGGTCTACTAATTTCCACCAGAGTTGGGGAAATACCGGAAATCTAGTCGTTCATGGGAGAAATGTCCCGATACACGCATTTAAAAGTGTGGAAGTCTAAGGAAAGTTGGAAAATCAGATAAAGGGAGTGTGTTCCAGACTTTACCAGTAGAGTACATGTAAGATTGAGCATAGCGGTTAAATCTGGGGTCGGAGAGTTGGACAGAGAAAGGATGAGACTGTGAGGAAGGTTGTGTCGCCCACGCCCTTCTCAGTGGAGAAGGTATGCGACGCGAGAGGTCAGAAAAGCAGTGTTCGTTGTAATAGCGTTGGTATAGTGAGAGTGACGTAGCAATTCGACGAGCAGAAAAAGATTAGAGAGAGTTTAGTAAGAGCAAATGAGATTATAACACGAAAAGTCCTAGACTCCACCTTTACGATAGAGCTGTATGTGTGGAACCATCCCACATGTGTGAGACGTACTCCATGCAGGGGCGAATATTATCCCTATAAAGACCCAGCAACTCGGGTTGGCAAATAAAAATCACGAAGGCTCCTAAGAAAACCCAATTAACTTTCAAAGTGAAAGGAGTAATAAAGGGTGAAGTCATCAGTAGCATAGGATGGATGGGTGATGACATTATACAAGAAAAGGCCATTAGTGAAAAGCAGAAAAAGACTTGGGGATAGGTCAGATCTCTGAGGAACGCTATTATTAGTAGATTAAAAGGATGAACAGTGGACGTCTACAACAGTTGCGTTAGATAAATAAAGTTTAAACAAATTTCAATGCAATTTATTGTTTATCTTTTTTAAAATTGTTTTAGTCTTTTCATTTTTTTCTTTTTTTAAAGTAATAAAAATAATTAAAGATTAAAAATAATAAAGCAAAAAAGATTAAAAATAATAAAAATAATATTCTTTTTAATAACATTAATTTATAATCTTAAGATATTTTTAATAATAATAATAATAATAATAATAATAATAATAATAATAATAATAATAATAATAATAATAATAAAATAATAATAATAATAATAATAATAATAATAATAATGATAATAATATAAGATTTTTATTTGTTATTAATTTACAATTTTTTTCGACATCACATTTTTTTATTTATAATTTATCAAATTTATAACTATTTAAATTTATTAACAATTATTAAGATTTATTTTTATTTTAAAAGTATAGGAAATTTCCTACTGAATTATGTTTTCAGAAAATTAAAATTTTCAGTTTCAGTCGAGTGCTGAAATAAGCTGGGAATCTCTTTTGATCTTTATTCAGTTTTAGTCATGTTGAGATGGTCTGAGAACCTTTCTTGACTATTTATTATAAATTGTTATCACTATTGGGATGGTCTGGGAGTCTCCCTATACATTTACTTTACAGTTTCTCTTGAGAGACGAGGTATACACATAGTTTTCTTTCACATTTATGTTACAGTTCTTCTTTTTCTTCAATTTTTTTATTTGGCCTCTGGTGGTCAAAGGCCAGGGACCTACTATAATTTCCACCAAAGTTAGGTAGAAAATCGTAAACCTGATCAAAACTAAAGGCCAACATGTCCCTGGGTATTGAAGTGGTGTTACTATGGTTTGGGGATCTCCTTTGGCATTTATTTTAAAATTAATGTTCAGTACTGAGGTTGGCACTTTTGATATTTATTTAATACTCAACTTTACGTACTTACAGACGGTACAACTGACGTCACAAGGACGATGCATTACGGAACTCCTTCATCTGACCAAATAGAGGCTTACACTCGAGTCCTAAAAGGTGTCATTGATTTTGGTACCGTTGTCATACCAACGGATTTTGGGAAATATGATACAGATATCCTTGCTCGAAGGTATAA
>SEYY01018550.1:5000-10000 GCA_009176605.1 Armadillidium nasatum | reverse complement strand
AGTATATTAAACCGTTTGTCTTCCCTATTACACACCATAAGAAGGTTTTTGTGCTTCTCTTCATATGTAAGGTAAGCGAGGAATATAAATTTAGTATTTATGCACGCTCTGTTAGTCCAGCTTTTCCATCTCATATATAATTCTAGATACATGTTCTAAATCTTTATAAATATTATATATATATATATATATATATAATATATATATATATATATATATATATATATATATATATATATATTATATATATATATATATATATATATATATATATATATATATATATATATATATATATTATATATATATATATATATATATATATATATATATATATATATATATATATATATATATATATATATATATATATATATATATATATATATATATATATATATATTTATAATATTGACACTATTTTTTAATTTTTTTTTCTATTAATTTTTTCTTTAATCTTATTTTTAATCCATTTTCTGAGTTTGAAGTTTTCTTTGTTTTTATCTTTTTTTTATATATAAATATATATATAATTTTTTATTTAAGTTTTTAATTTAAAATTTTTTTTTTTTTTTTAGATTTAATTAAATTTTTCTTTCATTTACTTCAAGCTTAATTTATTATTGGGAAATGCAGTATAACCTTCTAATCCTTATAGTTTAACTGTTAGTTAATGTTTACCTTTATGTGGAAATTTTTTAATTTTTTTTTCTCATTAATTTTTTCCTTTAATCTTATTTTTAATCCATTTTCTGAGTTTGAAGTTTTCTGTTGTTTTTATATCTTTTTTTTATATATATATATAATTTTTTATTTAAGTTTTTAATTTAAAATTTTTTATTTTTTTTTAGATTTAATTAAATTTTTCTTTCATTTACTTCAAGCTTAATTTATTATTGGGAAATGCAGTATAACCTTCTAATCCTTATATTTTAACTGTTAGTTAATGTTTACCTTTATGTGCAAATATCATTTTAGAACTGAAGGCGTCGAGTGTTGGTGGCGAAACTTCTTCAAAATAAATATTGAAATATTAATTTTTTTTATATTTTCATTTTCTAAAAACAATTTCATTAATATATAAGTGTACCTGTTAATATATATAATATAATATATATATAATATATATATATATATATATATATATATATATATATATATATATATATATATATTATATATATATATATATATATATATATATATAGTATATTCTTTTTTGCTGCTTTTAAAATGAAAATGAAAGACATTTAACAAAGAAATTAGAGACAAGAACGTTTCTTTTGAAAGTTGATCTTTAATTAATTTCTTGAAAATACTCAAGCCTAGACTTTATTAATACCTATATATATATATATATATATATATATATATATATATATATATATATATATTATATATATATATATATATATATATATATATATATATATATATATATATATATATATATATATATTATATATATATATATATATATATATATATATATATTATATATATATATATATATATATATATATATATATATATTATATATATATATATATATATATATATATATATTATATATATATATATATATATATATATATATATATATATATATATATATATATATATATATATATATATATATATATATATATATATATATATATATATATATATATATATATATATATATATATATATATATATATATATATATATATATATATATATATATATATATATATATATATATATATATATATATATATATATATATATATATATATATATATATATATATATATATATATATATATATTATATATATATATATATATATAATATATATAATATATATATATATATATATATATATATATAATATATATATATATATATATATATATATATATATATATATATATATATATATATATATATATATATATATATATTATTATATATTATATATATTATATATAATATATATAATATATATATATATATATATATATATATATATATATAATATATATATATATATATATATATATATATATATATATATATATATATATATATATATATATATATATATATAAAGGGATTTATTCAGAGAAATGTAATTTCGATCTCGTTAAAGGGAACAAAACCCAAGAGTGAAATTTTCGACCAAACATTAATTTTTAATCTGTGGATGGGAAGAAAAACAATCTCCGGATATTTAATGAAGAAATAATCTCCATACTTTACCTCTCTCTCTCCCTAATATATTCATACATATACGAACACACATTCCAACACATGCACACACGCACACACGCACACATGCACACACGCACGCACGCACACACGCACACACGCAATTTTACTTAGTCTTTCATGGGCTTATGCATACTGAAGGGAAATAATGGCATGGTAATTCCCCTAAGTAATCAGTTGAAAAAAGAGATGGGAAATTAAAATTCAAAAATTCTGTAAATGGTATTTAAATAATAATGGTAAAATAAAGTGGATTTTTTTTTTATCTCATAAAGGATACGTAATAAATTTTTAGGTAGGTCAAAATCAATGGTAATGAGAACTCGAAGGAGCACTGTTACTTAACTATAAATAGCAAACATTGAAGCAACTACCACATGCAAACGTTCTGTTGAGCAAACCGATCAGCTGATTTTTAGCTGCCACCAAAACACTATATAGTTAGTAGAATTGATGGTTGTTTGGGTTCGAGTTCCAGTTAGCTATGATGTACCCTCACCTTAAAACGAACTAAGAGATGAATCCAAAAGGAAATTTTTTTCACGTGACCTCGCAGTTTTCTAGTTTATGCAAATAGTTCATTCATTATTGTTTTGTTTTTTTAACCCTCAACCATAGGTTGATAGCTTTTCCGATTTGGAGATTACTGCGGTTTGGGAATGCTTTTCTAGAACTAATTTCGATGCAGATTCCGAATATTTAATCATTTCCAGCATAATACTTCTCTCTCTGTCTTTCTCTGTCTGTCTGTCCAAAAAATATTATAAAGAAGAACTATAAAATAATCATAGGTTTTTCTCTGGGGTTGTAAGATATACCAGTAGGTGATAAAGATTAATAATAATAATAATAATAATAATAATAATATATAATAATAATAATAATAATAATAATAATAATAATAATAATAATTATTAATAATAAATAATAATAATAATAATAAAATAATAATAAAAATAATAATAATAACAATAATAAAATTATAAAATATAATAATAAAAATAAAAATAATAATGATAAAAATAATAAAATTAAGAATAATAAAGATAATGATAATATAAATAATATAAAGATAATGTTAATAATAATAATAATATATAATAATAATAATAATAATAATAATAATAATAATAATAATAATAATAATAATAATAATAACAATAATAATAATAATAATAATAATACATCAATAAAAAAATATATCTCTCGAGGTCTTCTAGTTTTCAGTTCTTTAAACTTGACCTTATTAATTTAATAATAATTAAATTATTAATTAATTGATTAATTTACTAATTAATTTATCATTTACTTAATCTTTTAAACGAAATTATTTTAATTTTAAAATCTAGGAAAAGATTTAAAACATTTTAATAGTGAAAACATATTTTGGCGTTTGGATATTTTTAAAAAAATTATTTTTTTTTGTTTATCATTTATGATATCTAAAAGGTGGGTATCTTGTAGGCTATTCAATATAAGTATTTTGTAAATATTATGAGTAAATAGATAAGAATACATTTATATAATAACTCACAAGAAAAAGAAAAAAATGCATTTTCACTCTCTCTCTCTCTCTCTCTCTCTTTCTTTTCCTCTCTCTCTCTCTCTCTCTCTCTCTCTCTATATATATATATATATATATATATATATATATATATATATATATATATATATATATATATATATATATATATTATATATATATATATATATTTTTAATAAAATCGATATATTTTAGTGTATTTTATTTCTTTTTAATGGAGAGAGAGAGAGAGAGAGAGAGAGAGAGAGAGAGAGAGAGAGAGAGAGAGAGAGAGAGAGAGAGAGAGAAGAGAGAGAGAAGAGAGTATAGATAGATAGATAGATAGATAGATAGATAGATAGAGAGAGAGATATATATAGTAATATATAATTGTTTATAGAGTAAATAATGAAATAAATACAGGCGACTTTCTCTTATAAGCCACTTCTAGTAATACTTTATTACGTTAGTTACAATTCAAATATAGTAGAAATAATTTGCTATTATATATATAATATATATATATATATATATATATATATATATATATATATATATATATATATATATATATATATATATATATATATATATATATATATATATATATATATATATATATATATAATAAAATAAAAAAATAAACATCTTCCCAGGAAGGACTTTCGTCCTGTAAGTGGGATCTTTCGAGGAAGATCCTTGGGTTTCACGGGCCCACGGCGGATACCGCTGGCTGGGCCAGGCTTATCGCGGATGCCGGATGTTATTCCCATCAATGGCAAGAGCACTCCACTGATGTACTCGTTTAACGACTGAGTCATTCCGAGCTAAGCGCAAGGAGAAACGCTCACATTTCCCGCTCCCCAGGCTCGAACCCTGGACCTCTCGCTTGCTATCGCGAGTGCTCGAGCGACTGAGCTACGGAGCCGCATATATATATATATATATATATATATATAATATATATATATATATATATATATATATATATATATATATATATATATATATATATATATAATATATATTAATATATATATATATATATATATATATATATATATATATAAATATATATATATATATATATATATATATATATATATATATATATATATATATATATTATATTATATCATATATATAAAACCTTTCAAATTTTATTACAGGTTAATGAAGACTCTAAGTTCTTTTGCAGAATTAATTAAATTTTTTATTTTTT
>SEYY01018549.1:42500-60028 GCA_009176605.1 Armadillidium nasatum | reverse complement strand
AATCTTCGCTATAAATCAAATAACTCTGCCACCTTTTGTACAGTCGCATCTGCTAGATGGACACAAACAATTTGTCCTCTTTGAAATTTTGTAAATCCAGGAATACCTAACATGCATCCGAACAGAATGTTGACCACAAAGCAACTGAAAGCAAGTTCCTACACACCTCATAATTTACCTATCACACGTAACACATGAGCTCCTGTGGCGCCCTCTTCGATTTTGGGTAGACCGATTTGTGAGTAGACGTATCGTATTAACGCATTTTCTCTTTCTGTTGTTTTCATATTTTTGTCAAACCCTTATATACTTTTGTGTATATATATATATATATATATATATATATATATCTATATATATATATATATAATATATATATATATATATATATATAATATATATATATATATATATATATATATATATATATATATATATATATATATATATATATATATATATATATATATATATATATATATATATATATATATATATGTTATGAATCTTTTTTATTTTATTTTTTTACAGTTTAACCCACTCACTGGCAGATCCCTTTTCAAGGAGTGGGCATATACAAATAGAGAAGATTAAGAAAGCCCACTCAGACCAGAACCTAGCGCACATCCCTTAGGTTGGTCACAGACGGAAGCTTTGAAGGAAAAACAGATGATGGTAAAGAGTTCCACAGAACAGAGATGGATGGAAAGGAGGAGGCACCATAAAGACACCTAACTTTTCTATTTCTTTTGATGGTTCTCCCGTCTCTCCTGTTGACAATATAAACATCCTTGGTCTTCACATAAACAAAAAAAAATGACTTGGAAAGCTCACATCACAATTGTTGCTAGGGCGGCCTCAAAAAAGCTGGGAGTTCTGTTTAAACTGCGGGAAAACTTTTCTTCTTCGCAGTTATTCCAAATATACAAGGGCCTCATCCTCCTTTGTATGGGGTACTGCTTCAAATCTGGGGTGGCTCGGGTTTCACCAGTCTTTTGGATAGGGTTGAGTCTGGCTAAAAGACTTATAAACCGTTCCGCTCTTTCTGATTCACTTAACCCTTTACCTTTGCGACGTGACGTTGGTGCCTTGTCTTTTTTCTTTAGGTACTGCAAATGCTCGAAGGAACTCTCCACTCGTATACCTCCACCTTTACGGCGTTCTTGTAGCACAATGGGCGCATTGTTCGTACATAAATTTTGTGTGGATATAGGTAACTCCAGGCTTGTCCGCTGTTATTGCCTCCTCCTTTCTAGTCACATCTGTTATGTGGAACTCTCTACCATCTTTCTGTGTTTCCTGCTGAATTTGATATAAACTTCTTTAAAGCCAACGTCTGTGATCACCTAACAAATTTGCGTTAAATGGGACTTGTAGATTTAATTTTTTTTTTTTTTTTAAATCTTTGCTTTGTTGCTCTTGCATCCCTACTTGAATAGGGTTTTGCCCGTGAGTGGTTGTGTAATATATATATATATATATATATATATATATATTATATATATATATATATATATATATATATATATATATATATATATATATATATATATATATATATATACTTCTATCATGGTAGGCTACTCCCCAAGAATCTATCAGAGGAGTAGCAATGGTATCTTGAGCAATTTGTTTTGCGTTGCCGGCTTCCTAGGCTTGTCGCCTCAACCTTTCATAGTTTCCTATGGCATGGTTTTATGAAGTATATATATATATATATATATATATATATATATATATATATATATATATATATATATATATATATATATATATATATATATATATATATATATATATATATATTATATATATATATATAAACTGTTTAATGATATAATTTGCTTCGAATGGTGAATAAAATAGAGGGTAATAAAAGTATTAATTTTATAAATTTATTTCACTAAATTTCCTCTTAATATTTAATATTTATGCAGAACTTGTCTTTTGCGCTTTTTTTTTTTTTTTTTTTTTTTTTTTTTACTCTATTTTTTATCCAAAACAGATCATTTAGAATAAAATCTATAATACAAATTTTTATTGTGTGAGAGAGAGAGAGAGAGAGAGAGAGAGAGAGAGAGAGAGAGAGAGAGAGATAAAGAGGGAGATAGATATATAGAGATAGATATAAAGATAGAGAGAGATATAGAGATAGATTGCTAACTCGAGTTTTCACATTATTGTATTTTAAGAGGAGGATTTATTGATGGAAAATAAGAGATGAAAATTTTATTATAATTGCATAGCATATATACTGATGAATAGGCTTCGTGTGATGAAGATTGCAGGTTCGATTCCTGGAAGGAATTTATCCAAAATTCCTGGGTGTGCATTTTAAATTAATTAAAAAAATTGATTTACATGAAGGTAAAGTCTTTTCCATAATTTTTATATTAACTGGAATTAATTAGATGATATAACCCCATTTTCATAGATTTATTATTTATTAGTTTCTAAGCAAATCTTACAACAAATGTATTGAAATGTTTGAATACAATATGTGAAGATCTCCCAAGGTTCTGAAATGAAATTATGGAGATTTATGCATAAGAGTATTTAATACATGAAAAAGCGGAATTTTATTTATTTTTTTTTTTTAAATCGAATAACAAAATTTATTCTATTTAAGGTAAACTTTTTCCATTCTTTTTTTCCGGTTTTGTAACTATGACTACGTCTGTTACAAAATTATTTGTGCCTTGTCCATTTAATTAAATAATAACAGCTCGTTGCTTGCAATAATTCCAGAACCAGCATAGGAAACCATGGCTACGAGAAGGATCTTCTGGGGGTCTCTGTAAGAGTGTTTACAGGTTAGATGGAGACAGTGAAGAGTGAAAACCCTACATGTGAGTTTAAATAAAGCTCAAGGACTGTCACTGAAAATAATGAGCCGAAAAACACTTTCTTTTTGAACACTTCAGAAGAGGGACTTTTAAGAGCAGATGGAGAAAGCTGCTGGTCCCATTGACAGGGTGATGACCCTTCCAGGGAGAAGATGAAGAGGATAAATTAGTGATTATTTTTCAGTTTTATTAAAAAGGGATTTTTAAATAAACAGAAGTGTCTTGGAAAAGAGTTCACAACGAAAATGAGAAGCAACAAAAGACTGATAAGAGACGTCTAAATCGATATTTCCCAACCGGGGTCTACATGAACCCCCCAGAGGACCACATAAGCTTTGACGGGATCCTCAAGGAAAAAAAATGTTATTTCGGGGATTCTAATACAAGCTAAGGGGTCCATGATAAAATATTATAAATAAAATAATACGTAAAGTTAGGACTCGGGGGGGGGGTGTCCACAAGCAAAAAAAGGATTATAAAATTTTTTTAATATTTTATTTATTTTTTTAATGAGAGAGTGATAATTTTTTATTTTTTATTTTTACACATATCCACCGCTCACGGGCGGAGCCCTGTTCAAGGAGAATGAGTTTGGTTGTCAACAGTATCGGATCAAGGGAGAAGAGTTAGGGTAACAGGACTAGTAACTTAACCATTCAGTTTTATTACTTGCAACAACTTCAGGACCATCATTAAAAACCAATGCCCCTTATAACAAGATATTCTGCAGGATTTAGAAAAAAAGGTATATAGATCAAATGGAAGAAAATACTAATCTCACCGGCAGTATGAAAACCTCACTTGGGAGTGTAAAACTCGAGGACTAACATTGCAAACTATATGACCAAGAAAATTTTTCCAGGAAACTATATATATATATATATATATATATATATATATATATATATATATATATATATATATATATATATATATATATATATATATATATATATATATATATATATATATATATATATATATATATATATATATATATATATATATATATAATGTAGATGCCAGAAGGAGGAAGATGCTGGTCCCGCTGACAGAGTGAAGTCCTTTTCTTCGAGTTGGTTAAAAAGAAAACATTTTACAGAAATTTTCTTTTTTTTCACATTTTATAATTTTTAATTTTCTGTAATATAAAAACAAATTTCGTTATTAAGAGTCTGAAAATTTATTTATGTCCAAAACATTCATTTCGAGATTTCCCCCCTCCCCCCCCCCCAAAAAAAAAAATTACAAGATTCTTAATCAATCAAAGAAGTTTTATACATCAATATAATTCGTTTGATATAAGCTTACGTCCTGTTCAAAGTTCGTATTTAATTTTCAGCAAAATTCAAGAGGAAGTAAAAAAAGGTGTGAAGCAACTTATGTATTACCAGAAAAATTTAAAATTGGACCATATTTTTGGGTTCATATTAAAACTCAGTTTTGGATCTTTCGGTTGTGAGGGTTATAAGACTCATCACATTCTCTCTTGTTATTTCAGCTTAAAACGTTCATTATTTCATTAACTTTGTAATTTATTTTCATTTTCCTATACAATAATTCATTTTCTTCACTTTCAGGATTGAATTTAATTTTGGATTACCTTTCTATTTCCTATTCCCTTATGCATAATTGGATTATATATATATATATATATATATATATATATATATATATATATATATATATATATATATATATATATATATATATATATATATATATATATATATATATATATATATATATCCACAAGTGGGAATCGAATAGACGCTTCAAGATGCGTACCAATCACCCTACCGCTATACCGTTTGCTATATATATATATATATATATATATATATATATATATATATATATATATATATATATATATATATATATATATATATATATATATATATATATATATATATATATATATAATATATATTTATTATATATTATAATAATAATAATAATTATAATAATAATAATAATAATAATATAATAATAATAATAATAATATAATAATAATAATAATAATAATACTCACTGTTATGATTATTTTATTTTATTTTATTATTTTATTATTATTATAATTAATTTCTTCCTCTTTCGTCACCTTGTCAACTTCATACTGTCTCATATTTATGAATAAATGTTTGTTTGTGCGAATAATAATTCAATTTCAGCTTTAATGCATTAAAACAGGATTTTTAATTGATCAACATACTGGCCACGCCCTTCACAGATTAAATTACATGGGGGAAATAAAATATGCACATTAATTAGCAGTAAATATATAATATATAATATATATATATATTATATATATATATATATATATATATATATATATATATATATATATATATATATATATATATATATATATTGATTCGACTGTCGTCAAGTGTGGATGTGCTTGAAAGCAGATGGAAGAAGAAAAGTTAGGAACATCACAAGGAAGACAGAGAAGAAGAGAAGATAAAGAGAGGATTAAGAGAAGAGAATAGAAGGCTTCTGGATCTAAGACTTCAAGATCATCTTGCTAAAGTTCCAGAGATTGCTTAGAGAATTATGCGTATAGAATAATATTGAACGAAATTAAAAAGAAAAAAATTGATTTTTCGATATAATATTTTAGTATTTTTTTTGAAAGTAAATTAAAAGAAATTCTATAAAATTATTTTTAAATAAGTGGTGAAGCAACACATCTTTCGATATAACGTGCTTTCGGTAGTTAAATGAAAATTTAAGTATTAAAAGAACAAACATGAGTTTGGATAAAAGATGATTATTTCGACGCAGTCAGGATAAATGAGGATAGTTTTTCGTATGGTTCTAGGAGCTGGGAACCCCTTTTTAATCAGTTTTTTCTCTCTTCCCACGTACGGTTGCAGGAATATGAATAATTCTGCAGTCGACACCACCTTGCATCATGCGGAATATGGTGCTGAGTATAATATATATATAATATATAATATATATATATATATATATATATATATATATATATATATATATATATATATATATATATATATATATATATATATATATATATATATATATATATATATATATATATCGCAATAGTGTAGGAGTGTTCCTCCTCCTTCAAATTTATTTATACCAGTGGTAATTTCTTCTGAAGACGTTATTTCTTCATACTCTCAGAATAATTAATACTAAGAAAGAGTAAGAAGTTCCTGACGGTTTTCTTGTTGCGGTTCTCAAATTTTAAGATTTAATTAATTTTAATTTCAACACTACGCTTCTATCTTTGTTAAAAATGGAAAATCCTTCTCAGTATTCTATTGCTTTGACTTTTGTTGTTCTTTCTAAAGTTAACAAATCTTCCCTTAAACAGGATGATCTGAAAATATTTTAAATTATAAAATCTTATCTTAGATGTCGAGTATGGCATACGTAAGGAGAGCTCAATGGATGATTTTTCCCTTTTCTCTGAATCTTGGTCCTCTTCTCTTCGGCATTTCGGTGACGATTTGTTGCTTTCACGCTGGTCTAATCGAAATCCTTTAATGGAGTCTGGCACAGAGCTTTAATTTTCAAACTTTCTTTCTTCTGTATTTATCCTTCTCTATGATTTCCCTTCCGATCGATCTATAAAGTTGTAGACAGCCATTGTTTATATTTTAAATTTTTTAATAACGGCATTCAGTAGGGTTTTGTTCCATCCTCAGATAAAATGTCTGGTATCTATTCTTCTCTCTCAAACTTTTATATGATTTCCTTTTCTGTCATTCTAGAATTGTTGTAGACGATCATTTTTTTATCTTTTAAATCTGTTAATTAACAGTGATGTTCCCCAGGGTTTTTCTGTATCACCAAATAAGTTTGGTATCTGTTCTTCACTTTTAACCTTTGTTATTTCTTTACCGATCGTTTTATTGGATTGTTGTAGATGGCTATTTTTATTTTTTTGAAATCTATTATTAGCGGTGTTCTTCAGTGTTTTGTTCTAACGTCGATTCTTTTTTTTTTTCTTCTTCTTCTTCTTCTTTTGTGTTACTTCATAAACAATTCACCTTTACCCTGACAATACAACTAAACATTGCTACACTTGATTTTAAAAGCGAACTCGCCCGACTCCAAATAGCCCCTTCTAAGAGGTTGGTATTGGAGCGACTGACTTCTGATCTTTTTTACATTGTAACTTGAGACAGATAAATTTTTTCATTAGAATATATATTTTATATTTAAACTTTGTATTTGTTATCAATCTCCTGTTCATAGTCACTAGCCAAGAGGAAATTATTTTGCCGATATTCCCCCCCCCCCCTCTCCAAAAAAAAAAAAAAAATAATAATATATATATATATATATATATATATATATATATATATATATAATATATATATATATATATATATATATATATATATATATATATATATATATATATATATATAAACTCTAAAAGTTCCACTGTCAAAGCGTAAGCCCTAAGAGGGAAATTTAAATACATTACGATAAATATTTTAAAATTGCTTCTGGATAATACTAAAATCGTTACCTCCGGTGAGTATTTTTTTAACCACATAAAACTGGCCAAATATCCTAACAAAATTGTCATGTTAAAAGTGACTAAGATATATTTTTTCAATCTGACATAAGTAATATGAATAACAATTTAATGTAACGCAGCTTAACCTAATCTAACTAAACAGACCTAACATATAACTTATTCTAGTCTGATCTAACATAACCATATCTAACCTACCTATCTCGATATTCTTGCCCTCATTGTAGCTTATTTTCCGAACAATGACTCGTCGATTTCGTAAATTATTTTTCACGACTGTCTTCGAAATGGTAAAGGATTCAAAATTATTAACTTCACGGTTAAAGTTAAACCGATCAATAGCAATCACTTTAAACTTGTTTCAATGTTGGTTGTCTCTTTCTATTTTGAAACCTACTTCCTTTCTCTTAAGTTTAAAATTCAAGGGCATTATTTCCCTTTTCAAAGGGACATTTTAGGAAATTTCTTCTTAGTATACGCATGAATGTTGAGTAAATATAGAATGTGAAAAAAAATGATGTGTGATGTGTGTGTGTGTGTGTGTGTGTGTGTGTGTGTCTGATTCTGAAGTGAAGAAAAGAGTCTTTAACCTCTGAAATTGTAGTTATTTATTGACCTTTAAAAGGGAACATTTTATTTATTTATAATTTAGCTTTACTGTTTAAATTTCATTTCCCGAATCATCTCTTTTTTTTTTTTAGACTTATGAAACTTCCTATTTTTTATAAATATATATTTTGAATTTATAAAATAATTTGATTTAAATAAAAAGAAACATACATAGAAGGGAAAACTCTAACAATATACAGTAAATATTCTTAATTAGTGAAGTAGTCTGCATTTCTTAAAGTTTGAATGAATAACATCCCTCTAATATTGGCTTTGCAATGAAAATTTCTTTAGAATACTGAAATAAAATATTCCACAAAAGAAAAAAAAACTCCCCTAACATCTATTTTAAACAAGGAAGAATACATCTCTCTCTCTCTCTCTCTCTCTCTCTATATATATATATATATATATATATATATATATATATATATATATATATATATATATATTATATATATATATATATATATATATATATATATATATATACAGAAAATGGAATAGTATATGTGTAATATCTATAAAATCTATAAAAAAAAATTATCAATCATTTTCTTTGCTAAAAAAATGGAGACGTGGCCAATAAAAAGAACAAAGCAAGAAAGAAACTATAAAAATAGAGAGAGAGAGAGAGAGAGAGAGAGAGAGAGAGAGAGAGAGAGAGAGAGAGAGAGAGAGAGAGAGAGAGAGAGAGAGAGAGAGAGAGAGAGAGAGAGAGAGAGAGAGCAAAAACGTTATTTCCATCAGATTTGATTCCATTAGCAGGGAATCTGTTTCTCCCCCTCCGTGCCTCTGACAGCTCCATTTCCCCCTCAGTGTCACGTCTAAAACCGACCCCAGCAGTTCTAACCATTACGGGTTTCTATTCTTCCTTTCCCCGTCAGGAGGGCTCCCTTCACTCCGCACACGCCCCATCTTTTTTTTTTTTTCTTTCTTTCTTTTTCTTTTTAAACTTTCTATTCGGTCGCTTAACGTAGAACTAATTTTTTAATTTCCTTAAAATGCGCTTTTCAAAACGCTTCGTTTACCACGGGATTTAAATATTTATATGACTTTCGAATTGAAATTTTATTTTATCATTATTATTATTATTATTATTATTATTATTATTATTATTATTATTATTATTACGATAATTATTTTTAGTATTAATATAATAATCATTATTATTAAATTATCGTAATTAACATTGTGAGCGTTATTATTATTAATATTATTACTATAATTTTTCATTTTAATACTATTATTATTGTACTAAGTATTATTATTTATTATTATTATTATTATCATCATCTTTAATAGTATTAAGATCGTTATTAATACTATTATTTTTACAATTAATATATTTTTATTTAGAAACTAAAATATACTAACTTTTGTTTTAACATGTTTTATTTATTTTTTATTTTTTATCCTTTAAAAAAATTTCAAATAATTTCCATTTAATTTCCTTAATATCTTACTAAGAACACAAGTAGTATATATATATATATATATATATATATATATATATATATATTATATATATATATATATATATATATATATATATATATATATATATATATATATATATATATATATATCAGAGGTGGGCTCGCAAGTTTTAAGAGCGCAAGAGTGCAACTTATTTTTACAAATTTAGAACGCAAGAGGGCAAGTGCGCAACTTATTACAAAATTGTTGGAGTGCAATTGCATCGCATAAAAAAAAGACCAGATTTTAATTTTATTTTAGTCAATTACTGAAATCCTCAGTAACATTTTGTAGCATCTTGAAGAGGGTCAATTCCATTTCATATAAAGGAACTTTTCGAAATTGATGGATGCCATGGTTGCTCTCTTTGACCTTAGGATGTCTGGCCTCTCCACAGCGGCTGAGCTGGCTAAAGGGGTATTGTACTTAATGAATTAATTATTTTACTTAAATTGTAGTCTAACATAAAAAATATTTATACGTCTTATTCACATGGAAACAAGTTTCTGGTGAGGGATACTGGGGTGGACATTAATTCCAGCCCAGCTATCCAGGGTCTGCTCCACCTTGTCTTCCAGTGGTGTCGGCTGCATCGATGTGACCTTCAGTTTCTGAAATATTTAAAACAGGTTTCAAGTATTCTCATAATAAATCCAGTTTTCAAGTTTCATTTAAGTACAACATGTCAGTGCATTGTGGATAAGCACATCAGAGAATGTTATATCATTTAAGAAATATATTACTTTAACACAACGGATAATTATTAGGTTGAAAAACAATAATTAATTTTGAAATAAAAATATAAAAATGCATTTACACAATAAATAATAATAGAGGCGAGTTTTGCCTTTAAAATAAGTTTAATAAAACTCCTCAAAACAAGTCAATTGCATTTGTTTACAGATTTATATATAAAATTGTCAGTTCTAATTTTTAGAACATTCATTAATCATTATCCAACATATATTTTCACAATGACGTCACAGAATTTAACAAATATTGTAATTCTTGTTTTACACTCGTTTTCCTCCTTTTCCTTGAAAACGTTACAAAATTTTGAACTCTTCAAAAAATGATAAAGCGCAAATATTATCGCAAGTCACTTAACTACAGCCCAAGTTGCGCTCTTTCCCACTTCTGCATAATAAAAGAGCAATTTGACAAAACTTGAGCTCTTAAAAAAATGGTGAAGCGCAAGTGCAAAAGCGCTATTTTCTTAAAGGTTTATTATGCAAGAGCGTTAGTCACTTACATATATATATATATATATATATATATATATATATATATATATATATATATATATATATATATATATATATATATATATATATATATATATATATATATATATATTATATAAATGTAAATAAAAATATTTCTTCATTATTATTATTTTTTATTATCATTATTTAATTATAAATTTTATTTAAAAAAAAAAAAAAAAAAAAAAAAAAAATTACATCTATATATATATATATATATATATATATTATATATATATATATATATATATATATATATATATATATTATATATATATATATATATATATATATAATATATATATATAGTTGCAGAAAAATGTTATTAAATAGTTTTTTTTTTTTTTTTTTTTTAGGTAAATTTTAAAAAAAATTTTTTTTTTGTTTACTGTTTTATTTTAAAAAAATATATATTAATTTTTTAAAAATTACTTTCAATATTACTCAGGTCTTTAAATATGCACATGAATAAACATCGTTTTCATATAATTTGTTCACATCAAAGGATGATAAAATGAGTAATTAATTGGTAAAATATCCCTAATACCTAAAAAAAGTGTCTACTAATTGCAACTTCGCGTTTTAACCTTTGAGCCATCGCTATAATGCCTGTATTAATTAAATTTCACAATTGGTGTTGACACTAAATGTATTTTAAATAATAATAATAATAATAATAATAATAATAATAATAATAATAATAATAGCAAAATTAACTCTTTTTGGTAATAATAATAATATAGAAGAAAAAATTTAATATTAAAAATGTAAAATTTAATTTTTATTAATTTTTTCAGTTACAGATTTTAATAATAATAATAATAATAATAATAATAATAATAATAATAATAATAATAATAATAATAATAATAATATAATAATAATGATAATAATAATAATATAATAATAATAATAATAATGATAATAATAATAATAATAAATGAGGAATTAATTTTCGATATAACCTTATAGTGTGATGTAGTATACAAATTTTGAATTTGGCAAAGTCATACAACCTCACTGCCATTGGAATTTGAATTTTATATTTGGCAACAAAGTTTTTTCTTTCATGAAACAATATATCTCTCTAACGGCATTCCCTCCCTCCTATCTCAACAAACTGAATACGTACTCCCAAAATTAAACCTATTTTTTATTACCACTTTTCAAATAACTTTTTTTTTTTTTTTTAATTTTTATTTTTTTTTTTTTTTTTTTTTTTTTTTTTTTTTTTTTTTTTTTTTTTTTTTTTTTTTTTTTTTTTTTTTTTTTCAATTCTAAACCCCTACAGCCTCTTTTTAAGGAAATGTTTCTATTGACAAATAAAATAAATATTCTTCGCATTGTAATATTAATAATTAATTAGGAATGTAAGGCAAACATTTTGTAAATTACGGCGATTTTGAATTTTAAACCTTCCTGCAAATTTGAACTTATCTCTAATACCTAAAAAATTGGCTAATTATAATTGCAACAGTGCGTTGTAAACTTTGAGCCCTTGTCATAATACCTGTATTTATTAAATTTCACATATTATATAATATATATATATATATATATATATATATATATATATATATATATATATATATATATATATATATATATATATATATATATATATATATATATATATATATATATATATAAAAGAAAGCACAAATTCACGGTAGGGTTTATGGCAATATTGTGTTTGTAGTCAGAAACAGTGTATGTTCACTAATCCTAAAATTTAAGTTGTGAGATTTTGTTGCATAAAGGATGATTTTCAGAGAATTTTTTTTTATTTATTTTCAATTAATTAACGTCTTTTACAATGATGCAGTTAAAATACTCTTAAAATAGCATTTTTTCAAAATGAAAATATATTTTTTCGAGCGTTTTTGGCCAAAAATGCAAAAGGAAAATCAACTCTCTCTCTCTCTCTCTCTCTCTATATATATATATATATATATATATATATATATATATATATATATATATATATATATATATATATATATATATATATATATATATATATATTCCACTTTTTTAATGCCTTTTAATGTAAAGCATTTCAAGAATTTCAGTGAAGCATAATTTTGAAATATATTTTTCGCCTCAAAGATAAAATAAATATTTAGGTTAAATATTATTTATTACATTTAACATGAAAAATATTTATACGTCATAGGAATTAAGAAAAGAAAATATAAATGTTTCATAAAAGGAATGAAATGGTACACAGATCACATTAACAAAGCGTTGGTATTAAATGGATAGTTGAAAGTGATTCATTTAACTACACTGCAAAAAACTGTCCTAACGAAATCGTTGGGACAAATGACAAAAATGGCACAGTAAAATTTTCAATAGAGAAAAGACATGTTAAGCAAAAGAAAGTCGCTTCACCGATTTATGTTATAAGAAAATAACTGAAAAAATTTATTAAGACATTTTTGCCACTTGTCCCAACGATCCGTTAGGACAAGGACAATTTTTTGCAGTGTAGTCTTTGTATGTATTTTGGTTCTGTGAGTCTGTTAGTCTGTTGGGTAATTATTCGTTTTATCTTCAATATATCATGTTTTCCAGTTTCACTTCATATTAACTTTTTTTTCCTTTAAGCTGTTACTAGTGTGTGTGTGTGTGTGTGTGTGTGTGTGTGTGTGTGTGTGTGTGTGTGTGTGTGTGTGTGTGTGTGTGTGTGTGGTGAAAGCGTGTAAAATAAACCTTTTATGCCGCTCTGTGACTTTAACGTTTTCCGATTTTGAAAGTCTCCTTAGGTCTGTTTGTTAAAAACATTAACAATGTTGTCGTCTGATTGACATTATCATTGGCGTGAAACTTGCTCATTTTCATCCTCATATTTCTAAACGGAGAACATAAAAAATTTGAAGCAATTTTAATTTTCATAAGTGTAAACATCGTAGTCAGCTGTTAGGAAGGAGACAGAGTGTTATATTGGATGACCGGAGAAATGAAACCCCTTTTTTGAGGGTCACCCTACCACATCATTTTTAAGTCATCAAAACGCGAATTGTATTTTCAAGAGAGATTAAAACTTTTGTTTAAAATAGATCTGCTTTTGGGTTGGTTATCAAACTTACTAGGTAATATCATAGTATTAAATATATATTTACACTATATATATATATATATATATATATATATATATATATATATATATATATATATATATATATATATATATATATATATATATATATATATATATATATATATATATATATGAGGGAAAGTAAAAACTTATCCACACTCTTGATTATATATTTTATTAAAATAATAACAGATGTTGACAATCACATTATTTTTCAACGTAATCTTGCTTTTCAATGTACTTCGTCCAGCAGTCCAATTTCTTTCTTTTTTTGTTTTTTTTTTGGCTGGGCAGCTATCCGTTCACCGCTTCCTGCGCTTCTTCGTCCGTTGCAAATCGAAGACCTCGTAAAGCTTTCTCTAATAAAGTCGTCCAACAAGATAATAATCACAAGTAGCGAGATCTGAGCTATATGAAGCATGTTCCGTCACGATGACACCCAATTTTTGGATGGTTTCAACGGTGTGGGCGACCGGATGTGGGTGTGCTTTGTCGTGCAACAATAACACTCGTTTCGATAAGTAGACCTTGGTGTTTGGTGCAAATTACTGGTCTCACTTTGTTGGTCAACATGTCGCTGTAGCCTATACTGTTGACTTCCAACCACTTTTCCAGGTAATGCTCCAGTATAAGAACTTTTGAATCCCAAAAATCCTGTTACCATCACCTATTCCGCAGAAAGGTTGAGTATTGAATTTTTCATCTTGGGCGTTTTCTACTCCATACTCTGTCTTTTGAATTGTGGCTCAGAGTAATGGACTCTGGTCTCACCTCCCGTGACCATTCTCTTTATAAAAGCATTATCCTTCGTCAATCTGAGTGACGTTATCTCAGGAGTACCACTTTTCTGCGTGCAATACGCTGAACACAGTGCTGCCAACCTGATGAAAGTTATGACGGAAGTGTGGATAATTTTTGACTTCCAATCGCATATATATTACCATTAAATGTTGTAATATGACCATCCTTAAATTACGTTAATAAAACAAGGTGTCATATTTATTAGAAATCGACCAGTAATCAGTTTACCGGTTTTAAATTTTTTAGATACGAGTATAATGGTCTACAACATATATGGTTTCATTAAATCTATTAAATGAAGACAACGCTATTCCTCCTGTATTAAAATATTATTCAAACGACGAAGAAGGTGCGTATAAAGCATTCACACCCACAAAATGCCAGGAAAATATATTAACGCAAATTTCTATAAATAAATCGTATTATTGTATTTTATTTTATGCAAATAATATGTATAAAACATCCAACAATATGAATCCTTTGATTTCAGTTTTTTTTTTTTTTCGCAATAAAATCTTTTTGAAAACTTTTAGAAATATTTTTACCGTCGAAATATTTTCTAATCACGATCAGGATACGAGATAGGATTTATTCGGGCGTATATATGCGTATTTATGTGTTTGCATATGTATGTGTATTTATTTATTTAATATGTATGTATATAAGTATACGTATTTATTATTATTATTATTACTATTATTGCAGTATTCGTGTTAACATTGTTGCTTTTATTAGTTTTATTATTAGACTTTTATTTGCCATAGATATTTTTAAAGAGTTTAACACATGTACTTAACCTCTATATTATATATATATATATATATATATATATATATATATATATATATATATATATATATATATATATATATATATATATATATATATATATATATATATATATATATATATATATATATATAATGAAAATAATTTCTGGATTCGGCTTTATTCTAATAAACCTTACAGTTCGAGGTTCCCACTACACTGCTCTGGGAATAATACTCCATCAATACTTATTATGGCAATATATAAAAAAAAAATAAAAAAATAAAAAAAATAAATAAAAAATAAAAAAAAAAAAAAAAAAAAAAAAAAAAAAAAAAAAAAAAAAAAAAAAAAAAAAAAAAAAAAAAAAAAAAAAAAAAAAAAAAAAAAAAATAAAAAAAAAAAAAAAAAAAAAAAAAGTTTTTTTTTTTTTTTTTTTAAAATTATTATTATTTTTTTTTATTACTAATATTTTATTTATACTTTTATTTAATATTTTTTATTTAATACTGTTGCTTATATATTTATTATTATTATTATTATTATTATTATTATTATTATTATTTATTATTATTATTATTAATTATAGAATCATTTAAAAATTAATGATATTTTTATTATCAATAAAATTATTATAAAAATTATTTTATTATTAATTAAATTATTATTATTTATATTAAAAAAAAAAAAAACCATTTTATTATTATTATTATTATTATAACTTATTTTTACCATTTTCTATTATTATTATTATTATTATTATTATTATTATTATTATTATTATATATATTATTATAACTATGTTTACCATTTTATTATTATTATTAAATTTTGTGGATTGCAGGTGATATATCTCGTCAATTAAAATAATTGATATTGGTCAAAAACATAATTAATCATTAAAATGTTTATCAGATATTTTTAATTAATCCAATTTAAAAATAAAAAAAAATCATTTATTTCTCTAATCCAAAATACAATTTTAGAATTAATTGTTTCGTAATTAGGTAATTCTAAATTGCAATTAATCTTTTAATGGTTTTATTATTATTATTATTATTGTCTATTATTTTTATTATTATTATTATTATTATTATTATTATTATTATTATATTTTTATTATTATTTTATTATCGTTATTGTTATAGTTATTATTAATAGTAATAGTAGTACGGTAGCGGTTTCGGTGTCAGGAGCAAGAATAGAAACTAAAATAAAATAAACAGAATTTTTTTCCAGTATTTTTAAAGTTTATTAAACTAAAATTTCTCTCTCTCTCAACTCTCTCTTTGTCTCCCTCTCTCTCTAAGTTTCTTAAATTTTCCGTTATATAAACATGCTGTAATTACGATCTCTACAAGCTCTTTCTTTTTAAAAAAGAAAGAATATATTTAATAAAAAGATATTCCTTTAATGTATTCGAAGCAGACATTTTGGAATTATACGAAAAGATAAAGAAAAAAAAATGCTATTAAAGAAAAAAAAAAGTTAAATATAAATTATGAATATAAAAAATGTGAAGCAATAAAAGTTGAAATGAGGAAGTATATTAAATAATCCACTCCTTTCATCAAGACCTTTCATGTGTATATATATAAACTGAAAAGTTTTCACGTTTCGGGATATAAATTTGGCTTCCTACTGTGTTTCGAGGGTTTCCGAGAAGAGAATGGCGTTTATTCTGTGGCATTAAACTGTTGTATAGAGCCTACATCAAGTTATGAGAAAGCGTATATAGCAAACAATAAAAAAAAAGTGTTGTAAAGGCGTCTAGGCGACAAAATCAAAGTCTAGTCGATTTTGGCGCCTCAGGGGGCACGTGTGTCTTGAAAACCAACAATAACAAAGACGACAAAACTTTCCCTCTCAATCTTATATTATGGCTTTGATCCAAGTTCTTCTTTTGATGTTTGATTATGTAGGCAAAGAGGTTCTCTCTCTCTCTCCTCAAGAATGGCGGAAGCCTTGCCTTACCATCCCGCTGCTATAAAGCTCAATTTATGCTTCGTATGAAAGCGCATCATTAAATTAGGTTATTACCTTGTGATGAAAAAATGAACGCGAGAGAAATTGCTTCACGGACTACGATTTAAATGCTTAATCGACCTATTATCGCCTTAATAATT